>CAKAKQ010014323.1:0-12556 GCA_916700675.1 Helicolenus avius
AAAAAAAAACAATAAACAACCATAAAACAAACTTCATTGGAGCCATCAAATGTGCTAACACAACAGGCCATTATGGTGAGTGTTAAGGTTCACAAATACAGACTGTTCAGATACTGCCAAATGTACTAAACGACACACACAGATGTGGACAAGCAGATGCATAGACACATTGATAAGTGG
Source organism: Helicolenus avius (assembly GCA_916700675.1). Classification (NCBI taxonomy): domain Eukaryota; kingdom Metazoa; phylum Chordata; class Actinopteri; order Perciformes; family Sebastidae; genus Helicolenus; species Helicolenus avius. Next base: position 181 of record CAKAKQ010014323.1, read on the forward strand.
AGTTTTTTTTTTTTTTTTTTTTTAAATTGCATCTGCTTTCAATTTATATAAATAATTCAATAAGCGTTTAAAAATTTCATAATAAAGTTCTAAAAGAATTTATTCAAAACATGTACAAGACAATCAGTTGTAAATTAGTTTTGAGGAGATAAAATATCTGTGAAAAATAAAACGGGTTGCTGTAATCTCAACAGCTTCCTGCTTCTTTTTAAATGATCATCATTCAAATATTACTGATTACCGAGTTTACGCATGCTGTTGGAATGTCGGCATTTTTGAAGCTTTAAAACGGAGCTTAATCTAAAATGTTTAATGTTGAAAAGTTACCTAAACTTCCATTACCCAATTATTGAACTAATTATATATACACACACAATGAATTAATGTGTCTTGCATCGCCTTGCTACAGCAATATAAGTGGACATATCATGAAAAATTTGTGTTTGATATTTGAGAATCTGCCTATCAACCCACAACATGTGAAATAAGACAACCCTGTCAGTTTTTTGTGGGCTGCCTAGATCAGAAAACGTGATTCAACAAGCCGTTCACATTTGGCTCCCCTTCCTATGTCACATGCAGGCTCATCAGAATATATTGCCCACAGCTCGAGAACTACCTTTGCAAAGGTGCACCACATTTTTCTCACAAGCCAATCAGAGCAGACTGTGCTTAAAAAGACAGGCACTAAAACAGAGCATTTCAGACAGAGGGTGAATACAGGTATATTCAGAAAAATAATGTTTTTTGAACATAAAAGCATGAAAACATGTCGTAGAAGAAACCCCAAATAAACCCCAAAAAGTATGAACCTGAAAATAAGCATATGTCCCCATTAACATTGAAATTAGGCCATTTAACATTGACTCTGATGACTGGCACACTGACAGTGAGCATGAGAGCCTGTTTGGCTGTAAAAGGATAAATCAAACATGATGCAATTTTGTGATATTTGAATGTATTTTCACAGCTGTGTTCACAGGTCTGTGTAATACAGGCGATGCATATTTGTATGACAGATCTATACACCGATCAGATTTTAATACCAGTATTAAATTGGGCGTTAATAAGAAGAGAGTACAATTTTTGCTTCACATGCAACGTTTAATTTCTCTCTCTTTAATCTCCTAAGGTGCGGCCTGTAACAAAGCCGCTGGCTTAAAGCAGTTCCACTACATGGTGTCAAACTCGGAGTCAGACTCGCCCGTCCTGAAATCTGTGGACTGCTTTTAAATGGTGTATGATTGTATGTGTCTCTTTTATGTAGTTAAATGAATTAACGCTCTCTGTACTGTATTTTTATGCTGATGATTTTGATTTTAATTCATAATTAAAATGTAATTTAAAAAAAATGTCACAAGACATTTTAATTGTTTTTGCTTTTACTTGTTTATATTCTTTATTCATTCATCTTTTCTCACAATAACTTTGAAACATACATCTTTTAAAGATGGATATTGATGGGACATGATACAAATCAAGTAAGAGATAATGTACAGCGAGCCGGACATTGTTGTGAAATAAACCCCGACAGGGCGATACATTACCCTGAATGTGTTTATTTCATAACAATGACCCGCTAGCTGTACATTATCCCTGTACAAAAATGCTCCTCCAGAGTCCGACATCAGAGCTGCACCCACAGCAACGGTCTGTTATACATAGCAACGGTCTGCTATAAAGAAATAACAGACTGTAGAACGCTGTGATTGACCAATCAGAATTGAGTATTCAACAACACTGTAATAAATGCATATAAACACTTAATTAGGTACAACATGTTGTACAAACAAGTGGTTGGGAATGATCTGAAGGTTATACAGTGGATAGATATTGTCCATTTAATCTATAGTTCAGTAAAAACCTGCGTATTTCCCGAAGTTAATGATGTGTTATCAGGCCCCTTTCTATATCCACTGATTTATATGACCATATAGGCATCAGAGTTTCATGTAGAAGCAATGCATTGCTAAAACACATCAACAACCAGGGAGGATGGATACCCCTGGTCCATTCTCTGCCCACTGGAAAAACTCACACTGTTTACCCTTTTGAAAGCTGCAGGTGTAGAAATTCCGGCCATTGTTGGGTCCCAGTTTCAGAACCGTCCTCATTAAACAGCGTTTCCCGTGGTGACAAGAAGGGAAGTGCGAGTCAGCCCACTGCAACAGAGGAAATAAGGTTTTATGAACTTTGTTGTTAACTTTTATCTCAGGCATTTAATTTTGATGCCGACATATTGCAATGTTTGTGGATAGGCTAAAAACTAAAGCACTTGAAAAGAATAATTTAGAGTTGTTTATTTCCCGGGCTACATTAATGCCATAGAGATAAGTTGCTTTCCATTTTCACCTCAAAGAAGTTACACTTGGTCTCCCTGGGAAGCGAGCAGGCGTAGAACTGTCTTCCCTTATTCTCCCCCTCCTTGTGGACCACTCTGAGGACAGCTGGACGACGATGGGATGCACAGCCAGGGGCTCTGGGACTGGAAGAAATGGAGGAGCTGCGGCTTGTCGCTTCTATTTTGCGCGTACTGACACAAGTGAAGAAAACAGTCTTATTAGTTTGAAATAAATGGAAAATAAAGCACAAGTATACCTGTCACATCAACCCTTATTAGCGAACAAACAACCTCTCTTCAGCCGTGTGTGGCGATACGTTGGTATTTGCATTGTATCCTACGATGGCTATTCATCAATCTGAACTTTTTCTTAACAATGTTGCATTAAAATTCCACAGGCAGATGCTTTTTTATCCCACTCATCTCCCTGAGGTTGCAAAAAACTTCTCTTATTATAAACTTATTCATGAAAAGCAAAGCAAGAGATTCACTCACCCTGAGTTGGGGGCTCCATTTTGAGCATTGTTACTGGGAAAAGGACTGTGATCAATTCTCATTTTCTTGGATGGGTGACTGTAGGAGGCCAGTGATTCCCCATTGGAGAGCTCGGCACTTTGCCTCTGCCAGCCACCAGAGGCATAATTGGGGCTTGTTGTCCCTTGGCAGACGCTGTATTTATATAAACCTCGCTCTGCCGCCAAGGAATTCAAATGACTGCCGGCTGGGGAGAGTGGGGAGTTTACAGGCTTTGGCTTCTTGCTCAAGTCAGAGAACACAAGGGTGGAAGTCCCGAATGCAGACCTCCAGTTGACTTTGAGCTCCTCTTGTGGCTTCTTGAAGGCAGTGCAGGGGTATTTAATCAAATCAGCGGCGAAGGGTGATGCCTCAGTGTTAATGTCATCTTTGTGGACTGTGGAGATGGAGCCAGAGTGAGAAACTCGTTTCATGTTCAGCAGCTGCAGCTTAGTCTCGTGCACTGGCTGCGCTCATAAAATGCAGGTTGTTGTCGGCTTTAAGTGGTTATCTTGCCATAAAATTTACCAGTAAGCAGCAGACTGCTGCGCTGCGTCGTCAAATAAAATGTCACACAATCTGTTGTGCTGAAGATGCCCTTATGCAAAATTCTGTGAGCACCCCCCCCATATAATAAAACTCTGAAAATAAGTATGTTTTCAGTAATGGTGAACTACGATGCCTGACATCAGAGTCGTTAAGTATAACTCTCCACTCGCTCAACAACCATTAATGTGCCCTTGAGCAAGGCGCTTAACCCCCTGCTGTTTTAGTGAAGCAGCTCAGAGGTCAACAGTAGAAAATGTAAATATATAGCCGTGCAAATGCAAATCAGGATATTACCGCAGAGCAAAGTGTGCTCAGGCAACTTCCTCTGGGGAAATAAGCGCCCACTCTTAATTTCCACAGATTTTAAAAGGAAGAGTTTATCCAAAAATGAAACTATTGTCATTGCACTTTGCACATTTGTCATTGTACTTTGCACATACAGTATGTATCGCACATTTAGATTTAGTGGACTTATATTTATGAACAGTTGAGGACAAAAACTAAGGTTACAAGTACAGTCCTTGTAAAAAGTATTCACCCCCCAGATTCAAAGGGTATTTGTTGTGGCTTTTTTGGCATCCATCAACAGGAAAAGACCCTTTTATGGCAAAGTGAAAAAGATCTCTACAAAGTAACCTAAATTAATTTCAAATATAATATACGCAATGGTTATTTTTATAGGCACTGTAAATGTTTGTGATCCCAAGAGAGCTTGTGATATCGCAATAATCCAGCTGCCATGCAAGGTAATGCAGCCACATGCTTGAAAATGTAGGTTTCTGTCCTGTCCAAGTTTGTTCTGGTTGAGAAAATGATCTGAACCAACTGCAGGAGTCAAAGCTAAAATGTAAGGCTGACGCATGACATATCGTCTGCAATTATTTATGCTTGGAAAACCCAGCATAATGTACTATCTGCTATCGTTTTAAGAAAATGTGATTTATTCAAAATTTGGCAGATCCTAAAAAAATGTAAAAATAAGACACAACAAATACAAAGTAAACCACTCAACTGTGGTTTGAAGGTTGCAACAGAGAGACAGCAAGGGCATTTCTTTCAAACACTAGATCACTGCTGTCATGATGCATCTCAAGATAGTCAGAGAAAAATGGCCAACTGACAGATCCAGTCATTACTTGTGCAGCAATATACTGAACATACACACAACTACTAAGTCTGCCTGCTTGACTGCAGTTTCGCTTCAACAGATCGGTAGCCGTTGCCTTGCTCAGAAGTACTCAAACGGCAAACAGTATCACTCTGGGATCATTCAGCTAAACAGCCAAACTACAGCTACTATTGTTTTATGTCCTGCTAACAAGGACCTTCTGTCACCCCATTAAACTCAGTGACTGTACAAACTGAACATTTCACTCACCCTCAGGTCTTGGAGTGAGGCAGGCATCACAGGCTTTTGCTGCTGGCTGGTTGATGAGCGTGCAGAGTTGACAGGCCCAGTCCTCTTCCTCCCTCTTAGCCACGCTGTCATTGGTTCTGTCATTGTAGGCCCAGCCAATCAAACTGTTTCTGACTGGGAGCTTGCTGCATAAAGGACACACGAGAGTGACAACGGTGAAAACCTTTTGTTGCTTAAAACAGGCGTGCTAATGAGTAAGACGTGTGCACTGTAGCAGAAATAATGTTTCTCTGTAAAAACAACTCAGGTTCCTTTAGTGTTCACAATACACCATTATGAAAACTTGACACACGCTTGTACCCATTAATGAGGGTAGGCAAAATGTTTGGAATATTTCAACATTTTCTAATAAATTATCTCCCTCATTTATATCAATAATGGTATTTAATTTGTGTTACTGTTTATTTTTGCAGGGATTTCTTGTACAATTAAAACCAATTGCACCAGAGTTAGCTAGAAGCTAATTTGCATTGGTTGTCCATTGGGCAGGTAGACAAAAAAACAACCACATGACCATAAATATATTACATAAAACTTGTTTTAAATACGGCGAAGCTTTCAGTTTCTAATATTTGTGGGTATGGGATTCCACTTCCCCACTACTTTAACCGAGAAAGCAGATTGACCTTTATGAAGGCAGGATTTCTGGAGGGCTTTTTCTATTACACTGCATTAGTTTTAACACGGTGTACCTAATAAACTGGCAACTGAGTGTATTTTCTATTTCTGGAAAAAATGACTCTTCCATAAATGACTATTTCATTGTATTAAAGTCTCACAGAATTATTTACAATGCGTACGTACGTAAACATAAATTTCCTGGATTACGTATATTACAGGGATTAATCTTTAGGAATGGCGAATGCAAACCGAGCAATAAATATAAAATATTCAACGGCTATTATTGTAACCCGATTATAGAAAAAAATGCAGGCAAAGAGAAGAGGCAACTTTAACTAGACAAACATTTGCAGTTCAAGCAGAGGATGAAGATATGCGACATATAATTGCTCCAAGCACACATGTTAGTGCTCTGACATGAAGCTCGACTATGTTTGACAAGAAGGCAAATCTGCAATGCCAACAGTCATGGAGGAGGAAAGTAACAGCGGCTTTCAGGAAACTTTCCTCACAGATTGCTTTATCAGCTGTGTAATGCGTTGTAAGGGCTTTAGGCTCTAACCCCTCGCAAAGCCTTGCTCAAATACAACCCAGGAGGTGTTGAGCCTGTGCCCTGTCTGGCAAACACAGCCTTATATGCGCATTAATTCTCCCCCCCCATAACACTTCCCACTCCCTGCCAAGCCCATCTGCCTGCAAAAGATGGCCTCGCTAAATTTGAACGTATTATCTAAAAGGCTTTAGAACTTTCTGCAAAGACTAGGTTTTGATAAATGACACCGTTTTGCTTTTTGGTATTAAATTAAAAAAAAATGTAAATGCATTAAGAAGAATCAAAATGCCTACAAAAATGGTTTTATCCTATATTGGAAATAATTAATTAAGCATCATGTCGTTATTCTTAAAAAGTAAATACACTAAATGTAATGTAAGCCAAACAATAATTATCCGTATAGAATTGTGATGAAAAAGGAGCATGATCGTTTATCTTATATCAGGTACTGGAAACAAATATTTTTTGAGCAACAGCGAGATCAAACTCCGATGAAACAGACAATTCATTTTCAGTCAAAGTAGCAAAGGTGTATGAGGATTTCTACCTGATGTCAACACCGCTGGGATCTCCCTTCTGACAGCTCTCGCAGAAGTAAGTCATCCTGCCGTTGTCACCAAGGCGACAGACTGTGATGACATGAAAGCACTGGCCGCACTGGGGACGCTTGTAGACTTTGTAATGTTTGTAGAGAGGAGAGCCGGATTTGCGACACTGATAGAGATGAGGAGGGCAGACAAGAGTGAATCAAAAGATGAGGATAAAGAGAAAAAGAAAAAAAACGTTCACATTTCCTTACTATTATGCGTGGACAGGAATATTTGTTTTATCTTTTCTCTAGGCGGTGAAGCCTTTTCTCTCCTTCCTCTGTAATACAGGATTTTAAGTTAATCCATAACTGCAAGTCAGTCTAAATGAGGTGTCAGCTGCATCAAGTAAATGTGTATAAATAAACTATGATTACCACCAAAAACTGTTTTAAATACATATACTTTCGCTATTGATACGTACAAATGTCTAACCTTGTAAAACAGAAGAGTGAAATCACGCGTCATCTTCACCAAGTGGTGGATCTGCTCGTCTTTCAGCTGTTGAACCTAAACAATGAAGCGGCGCAGTTAGTTACAGTTCACAGCCAGAGAGGGAATAAACCTTATTTGTATAGCTCTTCATTTCAGAACAGAGATGAGAGGCGCTTCACAGTCAGCAAATCAATAAGACAAGCATATAAACAATAAAAACCACCAGACATGAATGAAAAACTGGATTTAAAATGATGCAACAGAGGAAAATTACATACAATGTATTTCCAAGACTTGGAGCCCAGACAGCCAGAACCTGACTCTGGCTCAGACAGTGTAAAAAAAAAAAAGAAAAGATCTAAAGCACACAAACATACAGGTCTTTCAGGACACCTAGGGGCTCGATAATGGAGGGGGAGCTCATAAAGATTCAGAGGTCCCAGTAGAAGGAAGTCCTAGATTAATGTTTTGGTCCAGTGTGCTATATTCTTAAACCCCCTCTAATACTTTCTAAAGGTGAGCAGAGCAAAACCCCTGGTAATAGTTGAGTAATAGCAGTATTCATGCTGCAAAGTGTCTCTAACTCACTTATTTTTAAGCACTGGACCCACGGGCCACCTAAAGTTGGTGACCAAAGTGCAGTTTTAGTGGCCCAAATGTAAACGTATGTAAAAACAATACAGAAAAGGCAATTTAACGCAGCCTTCCTCAACTGTGACATTAACACCTTTACAGACGTGCCCACTTTATGATAATCACATGCAGTTTGGGGAAAGTCATGGTCAAGTCAGCACACTGACACACTGACAGCTGTTGTTGTCTGTTGGGCTACAGTTTGCCATGTTATGATTGGAGCATATTGTTTTATGCTAAATGCAGTACCTGTGAGGGTTTCTGGACAATATTTGTCATTGTTTTGTGTTGTTAATTGATTTCCAATAATAAATTTAAACAAATATTTGCATAAAACAAGCACATTTGTCCACTCCCATGTTGGTAAGAGTTTTGAAAAGTTGACAAATCTCCCTTTACAGTACATTTTGAACAGATAAATGTGCAATTAATATAATAATAATAATATATTTTAATCGATTGACATCCCTAATTTTTATGTATATTATAATATTTGCTTTGATTTGATTCGATATTATGGTTAATGTTGAACTGTGAAGTCATTCAGAAAAATACAATTAAAATTGTCTTCTATAGTTTCTTATGAAATTCCCTGAGAGCAATGTGAACAACTGGATCTTTCATGTTTCACGCGATATAATTTCATGAATAAATATTTACGTGATATTTTTTATAAATATGTCATAAGTCAGAGGGAAAGCCCCTATTTGAGTCTCAAAAAAGACTATATACATTCATGAAAATAAATGAAAAACACTCCGAACTCCATCGAGCGGAAGGCTTATCTGTGTCGCAATGCGCTTGTTTGTCTTTTCTCTGTTGCACCCTCCTCATTGCAATGCATCACTCAATCATACAAGAGCTTAAACTTTTTTTTTTTTTCTATGAGAGTTGTCTTGCATTTGTATTCCCTTTTTTTTTTTTTGTTCCTCTGCTGAACACAATCCATCATCTTTCCAGTACCTTCACGGCTGGATGGAGGCCCGAGTCAAACAGGGCTTCGTTTTTAATGATGTTGCCGACTCCTGGCATGACGGCCTGGTCTAGGAGAACGTCACAGAGCATCCTGCTACTCTGACTCCTCACTGCCTCCTCGGAGCGGAAGAAGCTGAACTTGGATGAGCACACATCCAGACTCTCCATAGCCTTCACCCTCTGCTCGCAGTCCTCTGTCAACCTGCAAGCACACAGTTTTACAGTACTGGGAGAATATAGAAAACATATGGCTGCTGTTACTGAAAGTGTGCCACGAGGTCAACTGGTGCATTCTCGAGGTTACACGTTTCAAAATTGTTTCTCTCGTATATTCTCTTTCAGTTTGTTTGTTATGAGATAGGACAGCTTAGGTTAAATTTTAAGACAGCGGAAATAAATGTCTGTCTGGTTCCAGAATGAATAGTACACCAGGACCTTACACTCAATGAACAGGACAAATGTCGAGGCTGTGTTTTTCATGCAACAATAGCCACCGTCTTCAGACACAGCCTAATGTAGGACATACCCACTGAATGAGACTCATACCCCAAGGTGAACTACTGTCACCTCAATCTATCTAGGCTGTGCCGGTGTCCCCGTTACCTTATTTCCACAGTGCTGTCAAAGAAGCGCACTATGTCGTTAGTCAGGTGTATTTCCAGCACTGGTGCGGAGCCAGTCCTATCCTTCCTCTCAGCAGGGTTTATACGCATCGATCCATTCATACCAAAGTGGACTCTAAAGGATGTGAGCATGAAAGAAAGAAGGGAAGAAAAGACAAATTTCCACTTACAGATAGCTTGTCTCAATTTATATAAGACTTGGCAACAAAAGGGCAGACAGGTGGCCTTGTGGTTGGAGACTCTGTTGTGTAAATACAAATGTCACAGGCTCCAACCGAACAATAGCTCGGGAGTCCATCTGCACAAACTGCTGAAATTGCTATCACGCAAGGGCACTAACACTTCTACCTGCTTGTTCACACTAATACAGCTGTATATCCTAAGAGGACTGAATGAATTTAGTACTGTGAGTACAGTATGTCAACTGTTGAAAATCATATGATATCGTTTATACAGTTTAAGTTATCCCTGTAATATATATGACTGTTGTGACCAATGCAAATCAATGATAGAAGTATCTGGATTTGTCGGGTATTTGATTCACCGTATTAGCCAAAAACAGACAACTGTGTTAAGTTATTTTGTTTATAAACAGTTTCTCAATTGACTTGATAGAAAATAGTTTAATTGATATTGTGATATAAAATCACATATATAGAGAAATCAAGAAGTTATTGGCCACCCCTTCTTACAATCATAAAGGATGAAAAAACTAAATTTACTTATTTCCATAATGGTCCTCCAACATACACCACAAACACACAAATACATTTGACATTAAGCTGAATTAAGTGAGAAGATTGAGGAAAATGTTCTTTTCAAATATCTGCTTACAGTTTTTCTCAATCGCTTTGGCTCTTTCTTTGAAACAGTCTAAGCATCCTCTAAACTGTAAGTGCAACTATCACAACTGTTTGATGGGACATCACAACTCTATTGCATGTCTGTAAACGGTAGTAACTCACCCAAAACACTTCATTCATGCTTCAAAAACCTAGTTACTGTGTCAGTAAACTGGCCAATACAACCAACATGAAAAGTTGTTTTGTCATCATGTGAGCTGTACTGGTCAAAATGTTTGGATGTTTGATCAACATGGCAGTCAATCCTGGAAATGTTTCTTAAAAACTAATCTCTGTTTTGTTCTACTTTGTTGTTGACACTGACTGCTTACTGGACTATACAAGAATGTTAGATTTGAATTTTGAAATTCAATTGAGCCAAAGTGAATGATAAAAACTGTAAAGTGTTAACAGGCATTGCACCATTTCTTTTTTTTTGACCCACCAGATTCTGTGACTCAATTAGGATTTTCAGCTATAACATTGTTACCATACTTAATCACAAACTATATCTTAATAGCAGCTATTACCAAAAAATAGTCGCTCCATAGACTGTTGATAATTGTGATAAAATAAACGGTAGATAACGATAACCAAATCAGCTTTTTACCACCTTAAAAACATAGCTAAACTTAGAGGTCTTGTGTCAAAGCACGACCTGCAAAAACGTATCCGTGTTTTTATCTCGAGTAGAGCAATATTTAAAATGTTCATATTTTATATACCTGTCTACTTTTTGCACTGTGTTGTATTTTGATTTTTGTTTTTACTGATGCATGTTGTTTTTTGCACTATCCCCTTTGCTGCTGTACACTGCAAATTTCCCCACCGCGGGACTAATAAAGGAATATCTTATCTTATCTTATCTTAATTAGACAAATAAAATCATTAATACAAAAATGACTAATGTGACACATATCTTGGTACACCAAAATCACAGCTATCGACATTTATGAGTGACCCTATGTACATTAAATATGACGGAGGCACCATGTTTATCAATGACTAAGTATGATGATTAGTAGCAATACAGCTGAAATCCCTAAATCAGGTCACATAATCTGACAGGTAACAGAATTTGTCATAACATCCACAACTCCCGGTAGCAACAGTGTAGCAACAGTGTACATTTATTACCTCAACGCTCTTGGACCAAAGTACATGAAGAGCTCCTTGCCCAGAGTTTCCACCCCGGTGTACGGACACCCAGAAAACCTGAGGAAGACATTTTCCTCCGAGTTGTTTCTCTGTAAAGAGACATAAGACTAGTTAGCTAACAAACCCACAGAGCACATTGTGACATAATAACGTAACTTACTGTGGATGTCGTCAAACTGCCTCTGATTTCCTTCACTTTCTGTCCTTTCTGGACTTTAGAGCGGATTTTCTCTCCGTTTAATGTACAGCCCGGACCTTCAACCATCTTCGACTCCAAGTGTTTAAACGTATTAACTAAGTAAAACTGTCCTGCAGCGGTTAAATTAATGATACAAATAATAACAGTTTGTTGTCGTCTTTTATTCCCCGCCACTTGATTCAATTCCGCGCATGCGTGGTACGATTTGTATCCGGAAGTAGGCGTCACATGTGTCAAATGATCTCACAACACCTCACAGGATTATATCATTGGGTGTTACATTTGCACAGCATAAACCTTAATTAAAGTGGTGGATGCATTTTATTTCTTATTAATTAAGCAACTAATAATGTTGCACAAGTTATGCACAGCCAACAAATAGTATTATTAATACTGGTGCAAAAAAGGTGCAATGCCTGCTAATCCTTTACAGTTTTTCTCAATCATTTTGGATCAATTCTTGAATGATAATTTCAAAATTCAAGTCTCTGAACAATTAGTTGTTCACAAAATATTTTAATTGTTTCATTAATTCAAACAAATTGCACCTGTTTTGGCACATGTGTGCAAAAGAGTAAGTACAATTGTCTACAGTTTGCACAATAACCATTTGCACATGTTGAGTTTTTCACTGAGTTGATTCTCAGCGAAATTGTTGTACTCTTCACAACTTCTCAACATTCATCATCGTTTGAGCCATCACATGCAAAATGATCCATTTAATTATCAAAATAAGTCAGACATACATGCATATTCCATAAATATCTATATGGCATGGCGTCATTTTACTGCAAATTTTCTGTTCACTGTATATGAGTTTACACAAAAGATCAAAGGTGAATTTTCTGTTTACAGTACTTTTAACACATTGCTACACAAATAAATGTAGTGTAGCCTAGACATACAAATGTGTATATCCTGTTTCTGTGT
>CAKAKQ010014325.1:0-10997 GCA_916700675.1 Helicolenus avius
GTCACCACCCAAAATGGGACATGAGAGGGGCTGTCAGTGAGCTCAACATGGGGCCTTTTTCCCCGAGGTGACTCAGAACCTGCCCGCTCAAAACTCAAACCTGTATATTATAGACATCAAGTACAGCGGCTCTTTGATGGTGGAGTTACAGCTGCATGCAAACATATGCACGCAGCACACAAGCCTACACATTTACACAAACTCACACACACACACACACTACTCATCTGTTGGATGATGCTCAGCTGCACTCGCTGACAAAGTTAACAAAACAATAGAGTATGAATTTGGTACTACAGTACAGCTTATGAAGAATTTGGCTTTGGAAAGTTGATGACAAATAAAATATGTTGACAGTTAACGTTTTGCAGATATGTTTAATATAAACATTTCCATATTATGGTGATTAAAAAAGATTCAAAGGCAAGCTTGAAGTGATCTACATACAGTAGCTATACTACCAGATTGAGCCAACAAGATGCTAGCTAGACTCTTCAGACTCTGAAAAATACATATTCAAGAGGAAAACAAGCAGTGACAGAGGTCAGAAAAATATAATTGTGCTGATACAATATCCATAATAGCATTATGGGTCTTTTGGTTTGTGTTGTGTAAGGTGAACTTTACAGCCATATTTTAATTTACTACTTTTAGCTATCGCTGATATATGAAGGGCCAATGTTCCTACTCTCCATCTCTGGCTCTCCTTTTTTGGCAAGCTCTCTCTCTCTCTTTCCCTTCCTCAAGTCCTCATACAGTTCTGGTTTCAAATCTTTCCCCATTTTGCCAAAGTCGCCTAAAGTAGCGTTCAAACTTTCTTATAGAAGAAAATAGTAACTGTAATAGTAAAAATTAAACTCATCCAACTCTACCCTAGTTCATCTTCTTGCCATTCACATCCTGTCATGTAAATTTCAATTCTATTCCTATTTCTCTTTACTGCACAGCCCCCTCGGTTGTCACTTTTAATTCTGTCTTTGATGGCACTTTTGTCTTTTCATATTCTTTTATTGTCTGAGGAAATGTGACTGCCCATGTTCCCAGAATTCCTTTCACAGTCTTACCAGAGCGACATACCCTGACTTCAGTGTTAAATCCAGCTGAAAAGGAGCGTAATCATATCAGTGCTGAGCAGCAAAGTGGGTTATTTGACGGTAGAAAGAGAGACTGAAAGGGACAAGAGCCAGACTCATTGCTGCTACAGGGGAAAGCTAATTTGACTCTTTCAAAGGGCATGCAAGGAACGGCATGGGAGAAGAAAAGAGGGTCGGTGAACAGATCTGTTCAATTCCATCTTGCAGCCCACACTGGACATGTGCACGAGGGATTAACAAGGATAATGAAAGGTTTAAATGTTGGAAATATAAGAGAACCAAAGTGTGGCGGAGTGTGTCAGATAGAACGACAAACTGACAGAGAGGACAGAGATGAAGAGACAGACAGACAGTTAGGAGTTACAATATCTAGCACCATCTTCTCTGGTCCTCTCATTAAAAAGCCTGAGGAGGAAATAAGTTGAAGAGCAGGGCTCATCCTTCAGTTTGCTGCAGTCTCAACTGAATGGCCTTGAGTGTGTGACTGTGCCTCTTAGCCCTGATCCTGTGGTGAATAGACTGAATTTACAACAGCAGACATAATTAATACCCAGCTGAACGGACAAGAAAAATGGATCATAAAAAAAGAAAAAGGTAAAAAAAAAAAAAAAGTAGACCAGTAGGAGGTGAAAGACAGAAAGTCGATTCAGTGTGTTCTACTGAGTTGCAGTGAGTCAGTGCTATTGACGTAAGGACTAGCGCTACAGTAGCTAGCTCTATGTCATCTCTAATTTTTTGCTTTGAAAGCAGATATTGTCATTCTGGAAAAAATGGCTACTGACCCTGAGAGGTATTTACCACTGATCCTTCATACGTCTAATGTAAAAAAAATACACGGAAATCCGCCAACTGCCATTTAATACTATGAAATAGGTCCTAAAGCAGGGTATGCTTTAGGGCGTAGCTACCTTGTGATTAACAGGTCGCTAGCATGGCGTTGTCTGGTCCAGGAGCTGTTTGTGTGTTTTCGTCTTAGAACTTTAACCCTTTCACAATGTGTTTTCAGTTCATGAAAGTTGATTATAACCTTTTTGGTCGCCTAAAAAATGTCTCATTCAGCATTCAGTTGTATAGCTCCACCCTCTCGTGTCACCTCTGGTTACAAAAAAAACAACATTATACCAAAATGACGACGGCCAGAATGCTGAACTCGAGGCTTCAAAACGGCAGTCCATAAACCAATGGCTGACATCACGTTGACTACGTCCACTTCTTATACACAGTCTATGGATGTTATATGTAGACAGATTTGGAGCATGTTCCCGCAAAGTCTGTGAGGGATTACAGCTGACCCACTGTCAAATCGTCAAATGCTTGAGGGGTCTTTCGCAGACATCTTGAGCCGTTTATGCACACTTTTTGAAGGGGGTTGCTATATGACACTAATGAGATATTATTGGACAGTAAGGAGTGAAACTGCTGAGAATCATGTTAAACAGCTATTGAGTGCTACAATTTAAGGAACAAATTCAAGTGACAGGCTCCCAAACACTTGTCACTCATATAATATTTATTGCAACTTAATAATTAAAGTAGATGATGTGATAAAATAGATAAATACTGCATGTTTGAACCACACAGTGTGGACTGGAATTACAAGATTAAAGCAGGAGGATTTGTTAAGAAGACTATTTGGTCAACTTCCAAAAAGTGATACAATGTTAACCTGTCCATCGGCTACACTGTACTTAGAGCTTAAAGCCTGATCTGACCTGGCAAGGTACTGCTTAAAATAAGCCTCCGCTCAATTAACACATATTTTAAATCAAATAAAACATGCATGAATAAATGAACACAATTTATTAAACTTCAAAATAAATTAAGTGTACAATCTTTCCATGCACATTTTGTTTTTTACAAGAGAAGTTGGTCTGATCGACTTCAGTACAGTATATTAAAAATACCCAATGCCAATGGCTGTACGTCATGCTGCCCTTCTCGGATGGAGAGATTGCAGTCCCTCGCCACCCACATACAGGCCTAAAAGCCATGATGTGAGTTTTAAGACTTCATAAAATTAAAAAGGTTAAGTGAGACTGTTATGTTGACTTGGCAGCCATTAATATCCTACGTGGATGGACAAAACTACTGAAGCCTTTAAAACATGTAGCTTCTTTACAGGTATATTAGAAAATTATATCAGTTTCCTATAGAGGAGAAAAAATGTTGACCTTTTTTTACTGTAGTTATACACATTATACACATGAGCAGACCATTTACAGCATGAGAAATTGTGTTGTGTCTAGTTTAAGCCTTTGTTTTGATCACTGATTGTGCCTTTAAAAGGTACAGTGTGGATGATTTGGCAGCATCTAGTGGTGCGGTTGCAGATTGCAACCGAGTACCCCTCTGCTCACTCCTCCATTTCCAAGACTGTGGTAACGTTAGCTGCCAAGTGCTAAAACCGAAGTAATGCTCTTTGCCTCACTCTGAGGTCATCCTTACTATAATGACACTACTTTAGAAGCAACGGAAGTCAGATAATAGATCCCCCAAAATGTTACCCTCTTACCAAAAAGAGTCAATAAGAGACATTTTGAAAAATAATATAATTGTGTTGTTTGTATATCTGCTTTTGTTGGGGTTCTGTGGTGCACTTATCATCTGTTTCTTTCCCACAGTGTCCTCTCCTGTTGTCCCCAACATGGTTTTCAGTGTAATAGTACCATATCTATTACTAAAATGTTGATGTCTAATCTCTCTCTTTCTCTGGCAGATATACTGAAACAGCGATGTAGATATTGGCAACTCCAACCCCACCCAGCCCCCAGAAATATCTCTTGGATTGCAATCAGATGGTGTTGGCAACGCCAACTCCACCACGCTGATAATGTCTGCTATGAATAGAAACAATTGCCATGCCTACAACAGTGCAGCACATTTTACACCTGCTTCTCACACACCTTAAATAATAGATGCAATTACCTGTGCTAACAGTGGTCAGTCAGAAATAATGAATCAGTTTCAGTGGCCAGTTTCAGTGTGTGTAAATTTCCATTTCTCATTTTTTATTTTGTTTGTGTTTTTACACAGGCACACATTAAAATACATGCAAATCTTTATTTTTAGTCTTGCTTCTCTTCCGTCATTTTGTCTGCACTGTGTTGCTACGTTATTTGTCCTCTTGTTAAAGAGCTCACTGGTCTTATTATTTATTCAGATATTATAATAACTGGCCCTAAATCAATGCCAACGGGGGATTACTACTAGATTTTAGTCTGGCATGCGGTAGACCTGCTATGATAATGTATCATCGACTTTCCAAAAAATGACACTATGAAACTATGATTGTAAGTTCATACTCATTATTGTTTAAAAAGATATGAGACGAGGGAGACAATAACTCGTAAAGAACAGGAAGAACATGAGGTTTTCAACACCATTAGGAGTAAGAAATAATAGTCGGCTTCCAGAATGAATCTGAAACAAAAGGGGGAACTAATACGTTTTCTCAAAGGAGTCAACAGTGGGATGGATATTTCACTAGTAATTACTTTACACATCTCTGCAGCTGATTCAGGCACACAGAACATAGCCCTTTACTGTGCAGAGATCTTTCAGAAGCCCGGGATGGAAGTTAATGACTTGCTGTTGGGAAAGTAGAGGGGGGTTCTGCCTATACTTGAGAAAGAGACAGAGAGTGAGGGATGGGGATGATTAGGAAGGACAGATCGAGCAATACAACCAGAAATGGCAACGAGAAATTGAAACAGGGACACCGAGAACGGAGGGGAAGAGTGATAAACAGATGAATTGTGGGAAAGAGACAGGATGAGACTGGGAGACGGAGTCGAAGAAGGTGGTTATATATAGTGGCGGTTATGGGGCACAGACAAATGTTTGCGGGAAGAAGAGACAAGAAGAGGAGATAGAGAGTAAGAGTGGTATGCTGGACGACAGGAGCAAACACATGGTGGAGAGAGCAGATGAAAAGCGACAGCAGACATCAAAAAGCTGTGTATGCAGGTCAAGGTCTCTGCTAATCATTAGAGCTCAGTCTCTCTATTACACAAACAAATCATCAGTATCTACAGCAAGGCCAGTATCTATCTGAAAGACACACAGATCATTACCATACGTTAAAATGAAAGAAATGGCTGTTTGAGGTCATTACAGTTTCTTTACTCTCTGGTGTTTAGACTGAGCCTGAAAAATGACATCCAGTGCAAGAATAGCAGGATGATGTTTTTGTTTTGTCAACAAAATAAAAGTAGTTTAATAGCATCCCAATACATCACAATATTTCAAAATGTTTTGCAATGTGGTCATTTTTATAGGCCCAATCCCAACGCTTTCACAGACTCACGGACTTGGAGGCTGTTCCTACAAAGTCTGTGAGGGTTTAGAGCTTCCCACTGTCAAATTGTCAAATACTTGGGGGCTCTCTCGCAGACATTTTGAGCCCTTTATGCACACTTTCTTAAAGTCTGCATTTGTGCAGACTTTGCCTGAGGGGATTTCCCACAATTCATAGCTTTGTGACGTTAAACACAGGGTTACCAGGGGAAACCCAGTGGCGTTAATAAGGTAAATAGACTTCATTCTCTGCTCAGGTAGACATTACTACACTATATATTTTTACATAACAGATATTTGCTGCTATATTAATGCTCTGGATATTGTATAGAGCACCTTTAAGGATTTAAGATGGTACATAAAAAACACACAAAATCAGAGTACTGCAAGCATAGACTATATTAAAACACCTGGTTTATTCATCAACCATTTCTTTTAATTTAGCAGAAACACTACATGCTGTTTTGACAAAAACAAGTAAATTCATAATTTGACAATTGTGTAAGGCAAGAGCCTGGAAGACGTTCAAATTAGGCAGTTAAAAACGTAAAATAAAAACCCACAATTGTATATAACATGTTTTGGTGTCATCAAGGTAACGTGATATGTCGGGCCCTTGTTTCAGATTTGGAAGTTAGTTTCATTAAATTAAGCCAAAAACAACAGGGGCCTATATAATTCATTTATTCTATCTCCAATGCAGACTTGTGATTTTTTTAAAAACTGGGACACAACTTAACTCAAATGTTGAAGTGGATGCAGTATGTTTACATATTTATAACAAGATAGCATATATAGTTAATGAGCATTCCTTATTTCTGTACTCAAGAATGTATTTATTTCACCCATTTAGAAAACAATATGACGCATATGAATGTGAAGAAATCGACAAAAGCCTAATTTGCCACAAGATAAATCAATAAGGCTTCCTCTAGGCATCAAAAATATATTTCTTGTTTTTAATGACACACTTGGAGTAAACGCGTTCATCTCTTCAGTTTCATGTGTTCTGCAGCTGAAAGACAAAACAACCTCTGTGGCTCTGGTTTGCCATATGTTATAGTATAGTATGTAAGTAATACTTTTGTGCTTTGTTATATGATAAGAATCTTTTCTTTTGACCGAGACCACATGCTTGGGAACCTGCACAGATGAAAGGCTGCCTCAGCCCACACCGTGTCCCATCAGCGGGTCACAGGGGAAATTTGTCTGTATTTTCAGGCCATGTTTCTTCCTCTCCTGTAAGGCTGACCTGTTAGAATGACAGGTCATAACGCACCAACAGCCCGGAGACTATTCCCTACCCACTGTAACAGTAAAAGCTACAGGGACACACAACACAATGTGTACAAGCAGGGAAATGATGGTTATGGAGCCCTGCTTTTAGTTTGACAACATAAATGAGTCGAAATGATGTGGTCGTTTAAAGATTTCAAAAGAAGCTATCAAAATTCAACGTGTACATAAAGAGATGAGGCATAACATTTCAACTCATATGAAAACAAAAATCCTCAAAATTGGACTTAAAAGGCTCTCATACACCAATACCAATACTTCTCCTGGCTAACAAACATTCACAGTGTGCACAAATATGCAAACATACATATAACACCCTTGTTGCTGCTTCTGAAATGAGTCATAGAATTATGTTGTTTCAAAAAACCTGGTTCAAGGCATTTCAGTTATATTACATCTATACACAGGAGGAAATACAGACTGGAGTGGAAGGAGGCGTTTTATTGATGTGCGGGTGAACTTCTGAACTGCTCTAATGAATAGTGAAATGCCTGACAACTTAACATTGAAGATTTTATATGAACAGCAAGAATGTAAAATGTGAAAATGTGAACTTGTAGGTGCAGAATAACTACAGTTGAGGGGAAAAAAATACATTTTGTTTTAAAGGAGTAGCTTCAGCAGAGTGTTTCAGCCATGCTGTCTTAGTGGTTATTATTGAAACCAATAAGGCTATTATTGTTTAATCGACATTTATCTTTTGTACAAGTATTGTTGATGTAAACAAACCTTTGACAGCCTCATAAATCATTAAGAAGTTGGAATTACCATTTTTTTCTCTCTGTGATAAAGTAAAAACTTTGATCTGAACTTACCTACCATGATTTACCAACAGTGGTGGAAGAAGTACTCAACTTACTCTAGTGAAAAACACAAAAGTATTAGCATCAAAATATACGTTAAGTACAAAATGTAAAAGTACTCATTATGCAGAATGGCTCGTTTCAGATTAATATATTATAGTATTGCATTATAATTATTGATTCATTGTGTTTATCACAACATACAGTACATCTGGTAGAGGTGAAGCTTTTAATTACTTTATATATCGCTGGTTAGTTTAATCCATACCAATACATTCAATACAGCAGACATAGTTCGTAAACAATGAGTGCTGCAACATTATACATCTATGCCAGGCTGCATATTGAGCTATTGACCCCCATTAGTTCCTAATTCTATTTCTGGATGGTGACCTTAAGTCCTATGACCATTGTGTCCCCAGTATTGAATTACTTATTGACTGGCTATACTGTATTTATAAGTTTTGTTGGCAACACACTGCATTGATTGAAATCAGACTCCGAGGTCGCACTCGGAACAGCATGCTAACAATGTGCTTTAATCAATACTGATTGAACAGTTGACCCTGTTCACATTGAAACAGTTACTCCTCATTAATAAAGGTCTTATATACAATGGTCCCTAATGACCTTTAAGACATACCCTGTCATCCACTGACCCTGTATGTTCCTCCCTCTCTCGTCTCTGTTTTAATAGCTTGATTGTCGGCCTCAGCACACGCATGTGTGTCTGTGTGTGAACATTCACATGTGTGCTATTTCAATTTTTTATTTTATGAGCTTCATCAGACAGTGAGACGTCACTGTAAAGGTTACCGAGGTTCCAGCTGATAGTCTCGTTAAATGTTTTATGAGAAAGGCTGAGCAGTCATGCATACCACCTTCCCAATCCTTTCAATGAGACAGACCACGGCAATCTATCCAACTAAAGACAGTTAGAGCCCGAGTCCTCGGGATACTTCTTCTTCTACTTCATTAGCCGGCAGCACCCAACAGATTCTGTGTTACTTGGCTTTTCTTGGACCTAATTTTTTCCATCTATTTCAGTTTAATTATGATTAATGTAATTTATGCTATTTTGTATCTATTGTTGTGCCAAAGTAACAGAAATTGCTTCACAGAAAGTCCACACACTGTCACTCCTTCTTCCATCTTCCAGCATTATGCAAGCAAAAACATAATTTCTTTGATTCGTAGTTATTTATTTTATATTAGTTCTTGCATATTTAAGGTACGCAAGGTACTGAAAAAAATGGACATTACTTGGTAAATAAGATTTCCCAGGAGGTAAAGGTTTATTTGTCCTTTTTTCATACATTGATGTCTGCTCCGCTCAGTCTCTTTGAAACAATCAGATTGTCTTGAATGATCTTGACTACCAATCCCCATGCGTGTATAAAACCATTTATTTCATGCATGTTAACTTGAGACATCTAGTGTCTACCTACTTTGCTTGCTTTCTCAGATCAGAAAGCTTGAATGCAATCATTTAACAACAGATATAGACTGCACTTCTTCAAAATTAAAACAAGATTACTTTTCAGTATGTTGCACTGATGATGTTTACCTCCAACTCCCACCCTTTTAAACTTTCAACTATTAAAATACCAACACACTATTTGGACATTGTACTCCACATCACTCCTCGAGCATCTTTGCAGCAATTTAGCATGCAAGATGCATACATAGTCAGGCCACAGTCCCTCAAACCTTTAAAACAAGTGAATGGGTAAAAAAGCACCCAGGCAGTGGGGTTTACTGAACGGTGAAATAAAGCCATATGGTCAGAGGACTTTGCCCTCGCTCGGCAAGCAGACGAACACATGTGGTGCACACCAAGAGAAGTCTACAGACCATAGTGCTCTTTTCTGACTCTGAAGAGGTCTTGTGGGGTTGCGATGTGGGAAGTATTTTCCCAGCATGGCTTCAGTCCACTGAACCCGATAAAAGGCAAGTTAAATGTTAATGAATACAAAAAACATTATGTGAAGGCTAGATAAGTTTAAGCAAAGTAGTGTACTCCAATGGACTCGCCTCTGTACACTTTGCCATTTGGGATATCTGTGGAAGTAATTACAAAAGAAAGAGTGAAAGAAAAAGGAAAAAAAAGAAAAGAGCAAAGTCACAATTACTGCACCTGAATTGGTGAATTTTGCAGATAAAGCAAGAACCCCTTAAAAAAAAAAAAAAAAAAAAGAGCAAGATGGAGTTCATGGAAATGGAGCAAATGGAACTTAAAAGCGTGAAAGTGAAGAGAGTGAGACAGCTAATGGTAGATGTAGGCTTTTCCAGTCTAAGACCCAAATGAGAAATTCCATCTCTTGCCCTGGGTCCCAGGCTCATTAAAACATATCACTACTCTTGTCATGTGAGGACCCAGCAGGAGCACGTCTGTGACCCATTCTGGTTCCTGACCATTAAAAAATATTAAGGCTAGAGGAAACAGGGGGATAAAGATAAGAGGGGAGCAGAAAGGACAGAAGAGGTAAAGGGGATGTAGAGGCAGAAGTGCAGCCAGCGGAGAAAGGAGTCGTCATTTAACTGCCTCGCTTCATCTCTCAGCCTCCCCCAGTATCCCCCCTTTCTTCTCCTCGTTTGCTGCCATGGGGGGTAATGTGGCATGAAATATGTACTTAAAGCCAAACTCAGGTGCCACCATAAAAGGAATAAGAGACTGTCTGGGTCTGTCGTATGTGTGTGAGCGAGTGTGTACATGTAGTTCTGTGTGTGTGTGTGTGTGTGTGCATGTCTGTGTGTAAGCACTGTGGCATGTAGTTTTGTGATTCGTTCATAGGTTTTGAATAAAATCGGTGTGATAGGGAATGTGCTGCTGTGTGGATTCAGATGTGAAGAACAACACCGTTTTTCTGTGTTTGTGTGTGTGTGTGTGTGTGTGTGTGTGTGTGTGTGTGTGTGTGTGTGTGTGTGTGTGTGTGTGTGTGTGTGTGTGTGTGTGTGTGTGTGTGTGTGAGAGAGAGAGAGATAGAGAGTCCTGCCTCCCACCATCTCACATTCACACATTGCAGGACACACGATTACTCCTCCGCATTAGGTAGAGGTGTGAAGACATTAAAATAAACTCAAACACACACACACACACAGACACACACACACACACACACACACACACAGACACACACACACACACACACACACACACTCAGGTGTGAAGCTACCTAGTTGTTTTTATAGTGATTCAGTTGGCAGGGTGAAGACAGAGGTTGACACAAATTTGTAAGGTATTTCTTCCCGCCAGCTGTACATAATTTAAATAAATTCTTTGCACTGCGATCACACACACACACAAACACAAATGATTGTATTTCTCTCCTCATGAATACCCTGCATTTATTTCCTGTCCCTGATCTTAACCATCACCTCTACGTGTCTAGCCTCATCTGACTCCTCACCCACACCAAATTATGGCATCACATCACCCCAGTCCTGAAAGACCTACACTGGCTCCCCGTCTCCCACCGGATCACCTACAAAATCCTGACCCTCACCT
>CAKAKQ010014327.1:0-25542 GCA_916700675.1 Helicolenus avius
GACCCTGGCAGCCTTTTTCTTTCGTAGGGGCCCCGGCTTGTTGTCTTTGCACTCCTGAGGCGTCAGTGTCAAGTTCTTCTTCAGAGGAAACAGCACAAGAGAAAGCTTCAATTAGTACAAAAACAAACAACTTTGTACTGTGTTTTTGCAGCATGTTTGAGCCTTTGAGGATTCTGCAATCATACGCTCCATCAACAGTCAAATCAATGTTTCATTAAATTTCTATACCTGGGAAATTCTGCTCATTAGCACACTCAAGAGCTTGGGGAAAAAAAAAGAGCTGAATATCCACTCATAACAGCCCGTTTTGACAGATAGCAAATCTCCCCTCTACAGTAAGCAGTGCAGTGAGTTTGCTCCAAATTGAGGGGCAATGATGCAGGAAGGCTTTAGATACAGTGTAGTATCACATGATTTTCTTCACAAAGAGCGGCACAACAAAAAGTGGTTCTTTGTTAAAGTTTTTTTTTTGCCACGCTGGTTCACCACGTTGGTTCCAGACTGAGATATGTTACATACTACTGGATGTCAAAACATTTTGTAATAACAATCATGGTGCCCAGAGGATCAATTGTAGTCTTTGGTGATCCCTTGACTTTTCATCTTGTGCCCCTAGCAGGTCAATGTTCTCAGCTATCCAGTGAAATATCTCAACATCAAGAGATCGATTAGCACACAATTGTGTATGGACATTCCCTGATGATGTTTCCCAATGACCTCTAGCGCCACCATAAGGTTGACATTTATGGTTTTTAGTGAAATGTCTCAGCAACAATTGGATCAATGTGCCATTTGGTACAAATATTCATGGTCCTCACGGGATGAATTGTAATGACTTCAGTGGTCCCTTAACTTTTCATCTAGCGCCATCAGGTCACATTTGAATTTCCAATAGTTTGTGACCAAATACCTGAAAGACGAATGACATTCCCATCAGCCTCAGCTGTATTTTGTGTTTAATTATCAAATGTTAGCACTCTAACATGCCCAAATAAGATCGTGAACATAGTAAATCAAACTATTAAGCTTATTTTCAGGTGCATACTTGTACTTTAATGTTAAAAAAAATGCTTTATTTTTCTCATACTGGCTGTGGTGCAGCACCTCTTTTCACCCTCTGTCTGAAATGCTCTGTTTGAGCTCCTGCCCTGCCCTCCCAAAATGCCTAGTCTGCTCTGTTGTGATTGGTCAAGCAAACCGAACTCTTCGGAGTCCACTCCAGCTCCGCTCTAACTAGCTTTTGTTTGAGGACGTGCCAAAACTAGCCGCTAGGCAGGTATTAAGCAAATGTGATACTTGG
This sequence comes from Helicolenus avius, assembly GCA_916700675.1. Classification (NCBI taxonomy): domain Eukaryota; kingdom Metazoa; phylum Chordata; class Actinopteri; order Perciformes; family Sebastidae; genus Helicolenus; species Helicolenus avius. Next base: position 1,301 of record CAKAKQ010014327.1, read on the forward strand.
TGACATCACCACATTACGGAAATAAAAGGCAGGACTTAAAGCGAGGCGTTTCAGGCAATTCAGGAGCAGTGTTTCTGTGGGGGAGAGTAACTCTACTTTGGTGTGAACTTTGGTTTTGTAACTTTGAAAAAAAAAAACGATATAACACATTAAAGGAAAGGGAAAAAGCACAAAGAATAGGTCCTCTTTAACATCAACATATCAGCATCACTTGTTGAAATCACTTGTTTATCAAGCAGTGTGGCCAGTAATGTGACGCACTACTCCTGGAATTTGCTGCACATTACTGTTATTATCAATAAAACCACACAGTTAAAAGTGTATTAGGTTGTCTAATTATGTATCTAATATACTGTATGCCATGCAACCTGTTTTTTTGTTGTTGTTTTTTTTACCCTCTGACAGTCTGACCTTTGAATTGTTTCATATTCAAAGTAATACCACCGCTGAGCAATTTAAACAGGTTTCGCTGAATTATATCACGTTACAACTCTAAACAATAGAGCTTGGCCTGAAGTAGAAAAGGGCTGAAGATGAAGCTGAGCAGAAGCACGGCAAGAAACATCAAAACATTTAAGTTCAGTTTGCCTGTCAACACATCAGAAGACATTTCTTTTCATGAAGAAAACTGGATTGTGAAAACAAACCGATAAGCTACAACTCTCATATCGCAGGGTCCACACATGGGGTTATACAGCTTGACAGTGCTGATCAATAGAACCACTCATCTGCTGCTGAGAGACTGTGTAATGTATCACAGCCGTCCACAGTAAAACTTATGGAACAAATCAGCTTTGTTATTTGAAGGGGTGACCTGTTTTGCTCCACTGTGGACCAAAGAGCCGTTGGTGTTAATACCCCCAGGGAGACATTTAAGCTGGTGAAGCAGCCGTCGAGAGTGGAGGCCGACTGTTGAAGGGGAAGGTGCAAAGCTGCCACAGCTGAGCTAATGACATGTCGATACTCTGCAACATTCTAACAGGAAGGCTGGAGAGACGCGGTTGAGTATCTAGTGGCATCAGCACCAATAATACATGGACACTTGAACGGCCAAGAAATGCAATGTGTGTACGGTGTGCGAGCTTAAAGGACTTATAGTTTGGGTTCATGTGTACTACCTCATCGTTTTAACCATGATGATGGGTTGAATTATTATTGCTATGTCTTGGCTTACTTTTTGTACACTTTTTAAATCCTCCACACTTGTGCTTCTTGAAAAGTTGCCAAATATTGTTCTTTTTACTTTTACATTTTTTTACTGCACTACATGTATTGGACAGCTACTTTGAAGATCAAGGTTTTATATCCAAATAAAAACAGCTAATCTGTTATAAAATACTTTACTTTACTTCCACGACATAAAATGCTGCATACATGGTAATGCATTCATAATAATAATCAAATATTATTAATACAATCACACTGACAGGGGGTTTTCTGCTGCCAATTGCATACTTTTACTTTTTATATTTTAAGTATATCTTGTTGCTGATAATTCTGTACTTCTACCTCAGTAAAATGTTGAATGCAGGACTTCTACTTGCAGTGCAGTAAAGCTGCAGTGACATATTTTGGGATGGTTTATATTTGTTGAGCAGCACTCAAGCTGGACTCCACAAAGCCCTGCGTCAGTCCAGGATTTAGCCCACAGCCCACAGAAACCACAGTGTGACTCATATTTGGTGTTCAGATCATACGAGGAATGAAATCGAGGGAGATTTTCCACGAAATACTGGTGAGAAAAAAAACAGAAATCCACCACATCTCAAGCAGCAGCAGTTACTCGTTGAAGGACCACCTCGGAGCAACGTTAGCGTGCCTGTAGAGAATTACATCACCAGTGTAACAGATATGCTCTGCTGTCAGGAGGATGAGTTTGATGGGTGTAGCTACTGGCACTGACTCACTAAACCATCTCTAAAGGCCTCAATTCACTCGCAGAAAAACAAGTGCATGCATCAACTAATCTTGTTTGCTTTTCCCGCCCACACTCATCCAAGGCAAATAATGCAACATGACATGCATTGTCAGTGCACAGAATAAGTGACAAAGTTATGATGGGGCTGAGAGAGCTTCCATTGTGCCAGCTTTCTGCATGCCTCCCAACCAACTGATTGCCCGGAATAAATTATGCACATCATGTTTTGCCTGCCCACTGAACAATAGCAAGACAAATTCCTTATTTCAGCGCCTTAGGATGACACTGAAAAAAAAACGAATTGCTCAATATGGCTCACTCTCCACTAGCTTTCATTTCTGTGATTGTCTGGCAGTGTACAAAGTAATTACAATGTGGCAGTGGCAATGCATGTCTGCAGGTATCCTTACAGCAGGTTGCAATCTGGAAGGCTGCTATTTTAATTAAACGTCTGGTCCATTATTTTTATCCGAACATTCAAATTTTGGTCGAAGTATGAATGTTTTTAGTGCCAAAATGCTATTTTCCTAAAAAAAAGTGGGCCCTCGTGACCTGACATATGTTTCTGCATGATGACACTGCTACATTATATATACATCTTTATAGTTTGTGTATTAACGTTACATACAGTGACTTAGACGGCGGTCAGCATGCCCCCAGTTTGGAGAAGCAGACAGGATTACCGGCACGAAAGCTAAGCAATGTACTGCTGTGGACGCCACGTTGGTTCAGATCCAAAAGTCACACAATAACACAAACAAACTAACCGATCGATGCAGCGGTAGACCAGCAGCTGCTGTGTTCTGCCAGGTAAAACTACTGTTTTTGTGAATGGAGTCCGGTGGCTTTGAAGACGGCAATATAGCGGCTTCAGTTCCTCATCGGAAAAAAGAAATGTCTGACGGCAAGATAAAGCTGCGAAAATCTTCTAAATATTGCGTATACTTAAACTGATATTGATTTTGCTCCTGTCCACAGCCGCTAAATCTCGCCATCAGAGAGCCCGTTCCGACAGGGAACTGATGTCATCATATTGCTCTCTTCAAAAGCCACCAGACTCCATTCACAAAAACATCAATTTGACCTGGCAGAACACAGAAGCACTGATACAACCCCACTTCAAAAACTCCAAAATAACCCATTCAGTTATTTCCAAACTTAGCTCAGCTAACTTTGATTCAGCTTGTGCTATTTATAACCTTATTGATTAGCTTACTTTAATAAGCTACGTCACTGCTTTTTGCTAATGGCTGCAGGAGCACTCTGATCCAGCAGTAGATTTAACAAGCTGGAACTTCTCTGGTCTTTGCTGGCATTTGAGCCACCAAACAAGACGAGCCTGTGAAGAGGCTGATCAAAGAGTCTGATCTACATGTCTTACTGAGACAATTTAATTAGTTTACACAAACCGGTCTCCCGGCAGAGAGGCGAAGAGGGAGGGATGGATGGTGGCGGAAAACAGGAACAGACAGAGATGGTGAGAGACGGAGAGAGCACTCGAACGCACCAGAGGCTTAACGAATCTGGCTTCCCACGATACCGCGGCATTCAGCAGAACTCAGAGTACACAAACAACTCAAATCTCTACACAACAACAGACAGAGTAAACAATAAGAGGAGATCTAATGAATGCTAATAAAGACTGATAAGTACAACCTCTCCTTGTGGGGTACTCCGGGACAACAGCCCTTATTAACTTCCGCTACATAGTCGAGCAGTGAATCGTCTCTCATTCTTCAGGGAGTCCTTGACCTGGTTATCACATTTTTAGTAGGTGTGAAATAGCATTAAGCAAGCTCTAAGTGTTGGGTGGAACAAATTGATGGGTAATTCACAGCTGCTGTTTGTGGAGATGTAACCAATTACTGGTGTGATGAGAGAAGCTGAACTACTTCAGGTGTACATGTGTAATCTAATGGTTCAAGGGGAAAATGACTATGGTATAAATGGTGTACGGTCACCAGCCCGGCACCTTCTTCAAACTAGGCCTTTGTTGAGGGGGCATTATTAGTATGTACACATAGTATTGATCATAATATCTACTGTATATTTACTCTACTATATATTTAACAATGGCAAATCGACTCAAACCTTTTGAACCTTCTGTTGTAATGTTGAGTGGTCTTTAATGCTGTTCAATTTGAATGCTTGTGTTCCAATTGCTTAACAATTATTCTTTAAAAAGAGAACATCAAAAACAGCATTTGTCTATTTACTGTGACTCCTCACACTTATCAGTACCGACAGAAACCTCAACAAAGATGCCTTTTGAAAATAGGCATGTTTTTTGACAAAGCAGAGAAAATAATAATTGGAGAGAAGTAATATGCACCGACATATTTCTCTAGATATTAAGAGGGAACAATGCTATTTTGCTGTGTTTTGATTATAAATGAACATTCAAACTAAAGACCTTCTTGTGATGGGATCACGCCAGCTGCGACGCCAAATCGGTCCAGGGGAAAAGAATACCAGCATCACTGTCGCGGTTGGTACAAATGTGAGCTCCTCTCTGTTTTACATCACTGTAGATTAAAGATCATTGGGTTTTGGTCAGAAATTAACAAGCAATATGAAGACATCTTGGGCTGACATATTGCGATGAGAATTTTTCCACAATTGTTGTACTATACATTACAATAATTCATGGAGAATATAATGCAAAGAATCATTAGTTACAGCAATAAAATAAATCTTTCAAAGATTGCATTTCCTGAAACCTGGTAATAATTAACTACTGCCATCAAACTGAGGATTTAAATGGGTTTTAGGAGTTTTAACTTTTAAAGTAAAAAATCAGAATGCCAATATTCATTATTATCTTTCACTATAGAGGTTGTTGCTCCAATTTACCAAAAAGGCAACCAACAAACAAATTCAAGCTTTGCACTTCTGAGTCCATAGTTTTGCTTATATTCATATACTCTTTCTATACAGAATTGACTATGAGAGCACAAAGCCACATGACAGAAAGTTAGTTTCACGGTGCCGACCCAGTAATGCATGGAAAATGGAGCTTGCATTACAAGGATTAATTCAATTCTTGTGTTATGATGGAACAAACTACTGTATCCCTATCAGCTTTATGTTCCAGATGGCTCTCCTCTAAATATTTTCTTAAGATTAAAGACAGCTGGAATAACAATTCGGCGCTGAAGTCAGACATGGAAAAGTACTGTTTGACCAGGCTTAGCGTCAAAATGGTTGAGTAAAAACAACTTTGTGTTTGTCAAATCCCTTTTATTTTTAATCTTTTGTTCTAAGCCCACAATCATGGCTAAATAAGAAAAGAGTAACCTCCATGTCCTTCTGTAGCCTGCGTCAAAGTCAGAATGCTCACATCCACTGAAGTGCATACAAAAACACTGAGAATTCTTACTGTTTTTGTGGTAATGTAGCATTATGGATTTTTACAACCACCTTTGTATCAAAGCACAGTAGTTCTAGCAAAATTACAACTTATCTTTGAAATAAAGTCTCAGGGTACTATCTTACACCCGGTGCAAAGCGGCACACAGCACAGCGCACCTGTCATTGCTAGTTTCAGACCAACGCAGTTGTCATTTTCACGCCCAGCACCCACTTTGTGTAAGTAGCAAATGTACTAGCGCCCATCTGTGCGATCAGTAATACAACCGACCGACCTGGACAAACACACCACGTATACACTTCAGCACTAGTGTTTTCACCCAGCCTTCAGTTTATTCATCTTGAATAACTGCCGCTTCCTCAAGCTACAAAGAGAAAGAGAAACACTGAGAAGCTCAAGTACTTTCCTACAACAATGAGACAAGGGTTGAGAGAGGGGGAGGAAAAAGAGTTGCCGGGAATGAGCAAGGTCCTACAAAAACCTCATTCAGCAGTCCATCCAGCAAGCTGACCTGCAGCTCAGAGAAATCACACAAGACGAAAGAGCCGAGAGCTGCTTGAGAGCACAGCAGCTCCTGAATACATACAGAAGGATGAAAAGTTAAAGGGTAAGAGGACAGAATTTCAACAGAAAGAACTATTTTATTAACTTTGGGTAGATAATAGTACAAAGTATTTAATGTTGACTTCCGACCAGATTGGAGTTGATTTAATAGTGGTGAACTAAACGAGTGCAGTACAGGAATAATTAACAGCGAACACAATTCAAAACCTGCTGAAAACTAACAAAACACTGCATCTATGAAGGTGAGCAAGCCTTTGAGGAAATCCTTGAGGCAGAATTTCTTTGCTTGCAGATTTAAATGAATAAATCCCCCCTTAATTGCAGCTATTGGAAATGTGGAGTGCAAGGTGAGTTTAGGGAGGCGTATTTCTTCTATGTCTCAAGGCTGCCATTAAAGGTAGCAGGGCCAATCTCTAAACACAACGCTTCAGTGCAACTTGGCGTTACTGTTATTTTGAGATTCCGAGCTTCTTCGCCTGTGCTGCACAAATAGGATATAGTCCAAGCGCTCACATCCACACATAATCGTGTCATACTCCAGCTGTGAGGACCCTGAAGTGAGGATATGAAAGCCATCATCACTCTCCCAGAGTCCTTATTCGGTTCAAATACCTCACAGCAGTTTGACTTCACATGCTGAACATACGGTTTTATCCATGATTTTCCTACAGTATGTACAGTAATTACAAATATAACAGATTACAACATCAACCCGAAAACAACAGTTCTCACCAGAGTAGGATCCTGTCTCCAAGAGGCACTAAAGCTCACTGTGAAGGCAGTTTTTATTAGCTAGCGGCCACCATGAGGTGGAGATTTGTGTTTTTTTAATAAAATGTCTTGACAACTATTCGATGGATTGTCATGCAATTTGGTTCAAACATTCATGTTCCCCTTGGGATGAATTATAATCACTTTGGTGATCCATTATCTTTTCATCCAACGCCATCATTGTGGTCAAATATGATAATAAAAACTAATGTCATTCCCATCAGCCTTAGCTGTACTATGTGTTGAGAGCTAATTGCAAATGTTGCCTGACTGAGAGGGTGAACATGATCAACATTGTACCTGCTAAACATCAGTTTCAGCTGGTCATTGTGAGCGTGTTGATGTTTGCATTAAGCGCAAAGCAGGGGCATAGCGGTTCACATAATTCATGGTTTGTTATGTACCTCGGCTTTGGGATCACGGTCACAGACTATTTTGTCCCTGTTTGGATCACAGGGCGTACTGAAAGGATGTCGCATATCGTCCATCCTTTACCAAACAGTTCGGGACGAATAGACATACCATTACATCACTAACGCAAAGCACCGCCGGGACTAAGCACATCCTTAAAGAGCTGCTAACACTAAGACTCTTGGTCTTGTTTCTCTGAAATCATCCAAATAACGTCTGCCTCCAAAGGACGACATGGACTTCCTTTGTCTCTTTACGCCAGCGTCTGTGTTTTCCAGATCAACACTATTGTAGCTTGTGTTCGTCGGCAGTAGTATTGAGAAAGGTTGGTGGTGCATTGCTGGATTAGGTGAGTATGGTAAGCAAGAAAGTAGAGATACTCTTTATTAGTTTAAGTGAACTCATTTACTGTATGTCATCTCAATCAGGGATGGCGATGCCTTGCTTTGGCTGAGCCTCTGTGGGATGTTTTACAGACACCTAACTCAATCACCTCGAAAACAAACCATTAAACTCATAGAGGGTGAGAAATTTAGAGCCCCGCGGCATTATTTGGTAAAGGCAGATTTATCATATCTATATTCTGTGCTGCAGAGTAGGAGACATATACGAAATGTATGGCAGGAAACCCACACTGGAACCCCTCCAAACTGCATTCTTCCCTCCTAAAACTGCAGTCCAAAAGTCTGTCTGCCTTCTGTAGTGTCTCAGAATAGACACAGATACTCACACAAAAACACACACACACACAGCTGCTGAGAATTTTCAGGTGCAGATGAGCCAGTGTCGGCATAATACACAGAAGCAAGTGGGGGGGGAGTTGTCTGAGGCCAGTGGAGCTTTTCAGGTCGGCAGTAAATTATTCCCCTGACAGACGCACCCATCTATAAGATGTTTGTTCCCCTTCTCTCTCTCATTATGGCACTCTCACAACAATAGCTGCGCCTGACAAAATAGTGTCCACTTCAAAAATGCACTCAGACAAAGACACCTAGCCAATTTACTGGCACTAATCTCATCATAGCAGAGATCTTTTTTTTTTTTTTTCAATGGGACAAGAGGATATCCTGCGTATATGATCTGATTTCCTGGTTGTGTCTGGCTCTTAAACAAATACAGATTCTTTTTCTTTCTTGGAGGGCAGACGGTACCGAGGGGAGCTGGGGGTAATGGGAGATCTCAGCAACCTGCTTTCCATTTGTATCAGCCGGTCTTATCAGGCGTCCGGAGAGAAACACAACAACTCGTTTTCCCCAAATAAAACAAAGCGGTGAAGGCCACACAAAGACAGCGATCAAACGGCTCCATTGTGGTCGCAATAATCACGCTTGGAAAACGAGACATGCCCAGAGTGACAATGTGACAACAGGAGTGTAAGCGGGTGGGAGGTTGGAGTTATTCCTAAAAAATACAGCTGCTAAAAAGCATCTTACAACATTGTCCGTACTGTCAACAACAGATCTCGCTAAGCACCAAAGTCAACAGATCTTTATTCATTGTATTTATGACGCTGCATATGTTTGTGTGTGCATTTATGTGTTTTCGGTGTGCGTCTTGACAGGAGGGAAATCAGGCCTTCTGCAGAGGGCTTAATGAAAAACAAACATATTCAGCATGAGCCACAAGAACCCACAACATTTACCCTGATTAAATAAACATGAGGAGCAGACACAGCCTGGCTTTTTTCATGTTAATCACTGAGTAAGCAGAGCAGGCAGAGTGGCCCTTCAATAGGCACAGGAAGATGTAAACCAACAGTGTTTGTGTTGCTCTGTTACTGAAACAGAGTTTTTTTTTCGTGAAAGCCTATGAAGACTATTTCAGACACAGGCATCAGCTGGCAGGTCGTGTCTTGTGTGCAGAAGAATGTGAACAAAAGGATTTCAGTCTAAAGCAAACAAAAGCGAGATAACATGTGGTGACAACAATGAATAAGCAAAGCACGCTGGGAAATAAGATGAAGTGCAGACCGTCCTGATCAGATGAGAGCAAACAACAAGGTGGAAAATAACGATCCGCGCCCGAGCGGCATTGTGGGATGGATTTCGCCCTTTGAAGCTGCCCTTGTTGGCTTAAATAATTACACCTAATTGCTGACAGATGTAAAGGCAAATGAACCATTTGCTTAAACAGGCACACAGATTGCTTACGGTGACTGCACTGGGTCAGGGCTTTTATTGGATTCTGCCATTCACTATTACTACAGAAGATTCACTCTCAGTGGGAAGGGCCAATTTGTTTAGCTGTCTACAACTGACAACTCACTCATTGTTAAAAAGAATCATCTCATGGCTGGGCATAATGAGAGGCATTTATAATCTGCAAGAGACGCTGCATTCACACAAGATAAAGTACAGTATTTAACTGAAAATTACACGTCCATATATAAACATTTGAAGTTATAATCGACAGTATTAGATACTTAATTACTTACAAACCTAAAGGCAGATTATTAGAACAAATATACTCTTGGCTATCATATTTATATGTAATTACTTGGGACGACCCAAGCGGATCTCCAAGATCATTACTGTGACCAGTCAAGTCATTTTTAATTCATCACGACTATTGACTATGTGAAACCAGAAGTGACACGAGAGCGTGGAGCTAAGTACAACAGAACTCTGAATAAGACAATTTTAAGCGACCAAAATGTAACAATTAACTTCTAAGAACTGGAAACACACTGTGGAAGGGTTAAAGTTCTAAGACGAAAACACAGACAACTCCCAGACTGTGGTAGAGACCTGACAATCATAAAGTAGCCCTGCTTTATGGTCTATTATTCTAAATGGGACCATAATTTACTAAATGAACATCATGCTGTATTGAAGAAGACTTGAAACTAGCGATTGAGACCATAAACTCATGATTACAATGTTTACTGAGGTAATAAATCAAGTGAGAAGTAGGCTCATTTTTTCAGACTTCTACACAATCAGACTTCTGCCTCCTGTTGAAAGAATGCAAGTTTAAGGCACTTCAGCATTGGCTTCACTTCTCAGACCTGGAGGTTGGCGCCTGATATAAACACAGCATTGATACATCAATACCTTTTAAGTTGATATGGTGAACCAATAGTTGGTTATGTACATATCCAGAAGTTACAGAGCAACGTTATCATTCATTTGGAGTCGTGTTTGTGGCCACCTGATGGATGTAAGTCCAATATTCGCTCTCTTTTAGCTCTGCTTTTGGTCTCTACCAACTGCTGAGGGAAATACCTGGCTCTTCAGTTGCTGAATGCTTCACTATGTTCACCAGCTAGTCGCTTGCTGTGTCTTTCTGCTACTATGTGCTGGGTCAGTGGTGTACGGTGGGTTTTTAGAACTTTTCAGCATAAAAAAACTGCAGCTGAAAACAACACTATGAGAGTGAATCAAAACAATAAAGCTGTGGGTCGGACAGCTAAACAATGAGCTTCTCTATAAATCTGAGGGAAGTTGCAGATTTAAATAATTCTCTGTAAGTTCATCGCTTCAAGCTGAACTTCAATAACTAACTTCTTGTTGTTTTCAGACACCGGCATGCACCTGTCCCCTTTCCCATCATGCATTATCTTTGCCTCACGTCTCTTCCCCTGCGCCTTCCCCATTAACTCTCCCTCACAGTTTAAACACGTCTGCTTCAGGTATACCAGCTGTCAGAAATGTTACTTGGAAATTGCAATTTGGATTTTGCAAATTGTATTACACCATAAACAAGTATGTTTGGTGAAGTAGTTCTGAACAGCACTATTCGCTCTGTAATACAAGCAATTGTGCATAGAAGCTAAAGATAGGAAAAGCTGTGGCCAATACTGTTGGAGTATCTTGATACGAGGGAAAAATTCCACATCATTAAATGTGCCTTAAGCTACACTGAGCAACAAGCATGGTGTAGCAGCCTAATTCTCCTCGGATGCTTGCAAAGCCATTTCTGTTTGATGAGTGAGCTCATGCTGCCACCTTAGATGACACCGTGCTAAAACACTCCACAGTACCCTTTAACAAGAGATATATTCTGGACAAGTATGCCGCAGCGATATGTTGAGCTGCATTAAATATTATCCTCCACAATTTGATAAAGTGTCCTTGTCCCTGAGGCACGAAAACACCCATCAATTTAAGTGAAATAGCTTCAAATGGAAACAAAGCTCAGCTAGCCACCTCTAGTGATTTAAATTTCTAATGTACACAGCCACACATACATCAGTTGGCAACATTATTAAAGCAAATCTCTGGGCAACAAGTGCCATGTCTGATGAATCACCAACAACAACATATGTAAGGGTATAATAAATCCCACGACAAGTTTTCTGCCTACAAAGTGTTGCATCCAACTACAGTCAAACATGTTCAGGCGACAAGCATCTTGTGCCAAGCTTGTGACCAGATTTAGGAAACAGCCAGCAGCACTGGCACCCTCACATGCATGCCAAACGCGCAGACATAGCGCTCATAATGCTGCTTGTTTTCAACTAAATAGAAATTGACAAGCTTGCCACATGGTGTCAGAAAATCTGCTCAGCGCAAAAAACTGAGCTTGGGAGGATTGAAGCTGAGACTGACTCAGCAGGGCAGCGAAGGTCTTAAAGGGGACATATCATGAAAAATCACTTCTTCAGTGCTTGTGCTCATACATTTGGGTATCTGAGTGTCTACGAACACACAAACTGTGAAATAAGACAACCCAGTCAGTTTTTTGTGGGCGGTCTAAATCAGAAAACATGTGATTCAACAAGCCATTCAGATTTGGCTCCCCTTCCTATGTCACATGTATGCTCATTAGAATATACCGCTCACGGCTTGAGGACTATATTTTCGCAAAGGTGCACCATATTTTTCCCAGAAGCCAATCAAAGCAGACTGGGCTTTTTTGGGAAGGGGGCTTAAAGAGACAGGCGCTAAAACAGAGCAGACAGAGGGTGAATACATGTGTTCAGACAGACAGTATGAGAAAAATAATGTGTTTTTTTTAACATTAGAGCATGTTAACATGTTCTCATAGAAACCCAGAATACAAGAAATATGAGTATAATATGTTCCCCTTCAAGAGCTGGAAGAGAGATGATTTAGAGCTGCTAGCAGGAAACAAGTGGCATTCACGATGAACAAGTGAAGGCAGCATATCATGAAGGCCGTCGTGGTGGTACTGTATGCTGAGAGCAGTGGCAGAATGTGCACTATTATTTCCTGAATTGAGTGTCTGGTTAGAGGAAGTCATCATGAAGTAAATATACATTTCACATTATGAACTGTGCTTTGAATAAATGTTTGTTTAGAGCATTAAATGCAATTATCCTGGGTTAACCTGGCTTCTCGAGTCCCTATGCAGTCTGAGAAGGGCTGAAATGAGCCCCTCCATCATCTCAAGGTCCAGTAACTAACGTTTTCCACAGATTTGAACTGCATCTTAGGGTTTTTGACATGCAACACAAACAAGCTGTACGGATCATGAAAACTGACATGGAGAGCGTGTTTCTATTTAGAATAGTAATCTAACCTGCTCATCGCCCGGTTCCCATTTTAATGTCTGAGCCCCTGGAGCTACCTGATCAGTCAACAGAATTAGTTTTGAAAAACGATTTGCGTCTGCGTGTGCTGTGCTGTGGTAGCAGCAAAAACCAGGGGCGGAGCAAAGCTCTCCTCAGCATCCCCTTAGAACCAGACCTGATGAGAAAGCCTATTGTGGTGGTTTTATTGCCAGAGGGAAGCTCTGATGAGACTAGAGTTGATCATCAGTGCCTACGGATAGTGTGAGTATGAGAAATGAGCACAACCAATAGACTGCTCATCACATGTGTTCATTAAGAATCAACTTGTAACAGCATTATCGTAATGTAAGCAAAGGGTGCAGCATGAAGGCTTATTGCAGCACTTAACAAATGTGGAACCGATTGAATTGTACTGCTTGTTTAATTGAAAGGTGAAGTGCAGTGCATGCACTAATGATATCAGCAAAACAAAGCAAAACTATAGTGAACCAACCCGGTCTCACAGGAAGACATACAGTATATACCATGACATTACACAGACAGTCTTCGTGTCATGAGTAAAAACACATCACAAATGTCAACAAAAAAAATTGCACTAACGCAACTTTCAAAACAAAAACACCGGTCAACAGCGATCTCAAACACGGGTCTCCTGGTAAAAAGTCCAGTGTTTGTTGGACCCATCCACCTCTCCAACCGCCCACCATAGGTGGCTTGCTGTTTATACTACGTCCCTAACGGAAATCAAGAAAGGCGTTCTTATTGCACGCTAAACGCCTTGCGCATTTATACGCTGACTTGTGCCGAAGGGGCTGACTGAACATAGAACATTATGTCAGAAATGACCCCTTTAATCCTGCAGAGATTGATTGATTGAATTTATTTGATGACCTAATGCTGCATTGCAGTCATCACATACGTTTGGAATCACAGGGGATGAAAACACAATAAATCCCGAGGGCTTATTTCCATTATGGTCCTCTCGTATAACACTTTACACACCACAGGATAAAAAAACATCACACAGCAAGTGCAGACATTACAATCAACATATAAATAGCAGACGGCGGCGTAGATGTTTAATGAACAACATAGGATTCCTGTAAAACATAGAAAGCATCAATTGCCTCAAAAAGTGCAATTCTGACGTGTCCTCTCAGAAGTTTACCAAGCCCATTTGTTGTCCACTGTTGTCTTGGAAAAAAGCTTTGTTTTCTGTGATTTCTGAGTGCGGTGGAGCCAGAACAACAACCGCAGAAGGAAAAGCAGCCCTCTCCTGGGACTCGGGGAGAAGGGAAACAGAAATGCTTGATTTCGCTCAAGCTGTGGCTTTGTAGCAGCAGCTCTCACTCCCTGCTATTTCTCTCTTTGCTCCTCCACCTCCATGATTCACAGCAGAAAATTGACTCGGGGAGGGAGTGAATAGTGGGTGATGCCGAAGCCTTCCTGTCCTGAATGTGCTTCTCTCCTGCTCGCTGCCAAAACCAGCCTGCTGTCAGGCTCTGAAGCAGTGGTCTTCAGAGGGAGAAACTTACAGCTGGTTGGTTTAATTCGCTCCTTTTCTTCCTTCCCATACTACACCGGCGTTCGCTTAATGGCATCTGAACAAAAGTGCCCCCCTCCATGGGCTCTCCAGCCAAGGAATGGTTGTTAGATTAGCCCAGCAGGCCGACACAATGGGCTACAGCCTTAACTACTGTAACAGTCACATCTTCACGCTTCGACCACCAAGTAGGATGTGATTAACTCTCTTCATATTATCACACCTTTGGTTACATTGGAACGTGTTTTAAAGCATACAGAGGTGTTGGTGAAAACGTAGCATGTGGGCACCTCGGGGAGGGTCAACATGCAGAAAAAAGAGACAATGATTAAACCCCCCCATGGCTTTGCATTCCCTGCTATCATTCCTCCGCTCCTCAGACCAATGACGTGATGTTTCTTTTGGGACGCCGTGGCTTCAGACAGAACAGCGCAGGTTGCTTAGCAACTGGGTACGGAAAGAAGATCATTAAATTGCACTGATGCTCACTCAGTCCTTCGTTATGTTTCTGAAAACTTGTTGCTCCGACTCGCAGTGAGTAAAAAAATCTTCCCTGGGATGAACTCGGATGTCTCAAAAGTGCAGCGCAGCATTAAGACGGCAGTGATGGCACCTCAGGTCATTCAAAATAACAATCCTGCTGCTAGAGTAATAAATGAAATCATGAATAAATGAGTGACTGAGTGGATGATGAGACTGCAAAATCCACTTGCAAACGGATGTCCAAAGCAATGAAAACCTAAATACATTTTCCATCATTGAAAAAATGTGTCACAAAGAAATTGTCAATCTTTCATTTCACAGCAGTTCAGACATTTTCATTTGCTTACTGTAGTTTGCTGCAGGGCATTCCAATTGTCTTATTTCATGGAGTACTCAGGCATTTGCCTTCACTAAAATAATAATAAATCATTAAACCTTTTCAACATAATTGATAGGGCTGTCAATCGATTAAAATATTTAATCTTGATTAATCACACATTTTTTATCTGTTCAAAATGTACCTTAAAGGGAGATTTGTCAAGTATTTAATACTCTTATCAACATGGGAGTGGGAAAATATGCTTACTTTATGCAAATGTATGTATATATTTATTATTGGAAATCAATTAACACCAAACAATGACAAATATTGTCCAGAAACCTTCACAGGTACTGCATTTAGCATAAAAAATATGCACAGATCATAACATGGCAAACTGCAGCCCAACAGGCAACAACAGCTGTCAATGTGTCAGTGACTTGACTATGACTTGCCCCAAACTGCATGTGATTATCATAAAGGGGGCATGTCTGTAAAGGGGAGACTCGTGGGTACCCATAGAACCCATTTTCATTCACATATCTGGAGGTTAGAGGTCAAGGGACCCCTTTGAAAATGACCATGCCAGTTTTTCTTCGCCAAAATTTAGCCTCCTTCGCACCGGGCTAGTATGACATGGTTGGTACCAGTGGATTTCTTAGGTTTTCCAACTTCAAATGAAAGGTGTGTCGCGTTATTATCGCGTTAACTTTGCCAGCACTTATATTTGACCATAAAAGCCTAACGTCTTGCTAAAAGCAAGCATGAAAATTATCAGCCATCCAAGCACCTCATATTAATATTTAGGGAATAAATCAAAGAGGATATGTGATATCTTCACTCAGTCAGTATTCAAAATGCAAATACTGGACTGTACACTTCACGCCATAAATTTACATCCATATTTTTGTAAAGTGAGAAAACGTCCCTTTACCATGCTACATCTCATTTCATCCCAGGATGGTCGTTCTTTCCATAAGGAAACTGTATTGCACAAACCCAGCCCAGTTAACATTAAGTTAAATCAATGGAGCACACTGTGTTTGTGCACGCAGAGCTCTATTTCCTACCTCTATAAAGACTGCGAGCAGAGGCTGCTGCTCACCAGCGAGCCGACACCTGCACTATTTATAGCCCACGGACATTAAAGCTAACAGTGTAACAAGAGAGCGCAGACTTGCCCCTCCACTGGTAATTAGAAACCCAGCGAAAGCTCACCGATGGAGGAGAAAGACGGTGCCAGAAAAGACACACTGGGGATGAGCCAGAATACACTTCCAGACCTCCTCATCTAGTTTCACATTGCAGATACGGTCCTTCCAGGCACTTTTGGGGATTTAGGGCCGTTGCTATGCTGTAGCTAAGCTTGTGTAACGATTACGGTCTCCATGCAACAATTCATTTAAGTTCTCAACTGTGTAGCGCAGCCCATTGTTTCACTTATAAAACACGTGTGAAGAATACTTGGCGAGGCATTTATAACAAGAAGCTCTACTATTTACTACAGCTTACTGTGCAATTACAAGAGAAACTAATTAAGACCATGTAGATGGAGTGGACAGAGTACACTGCTGATTACAGCTGCAATCTGAGCATTGACTGATTTTCAAGATCGGCAAAAAGAATGAAGAATCAGCAGAGATGATGTTGTAGCCTGTGAGGGTTCAGGATTTGAGTGTTTTGTCTTGTGATATATACCATCACAATTATTTCAAAGAGTAACTCAACATTAAATCAACTTCTTTGTATGTACTCATGTCATTCGAGTCTTATTGTTAAAGTCACGCAAAATGTTGGCGAGGAAAAACTGGCATAGCCATTTTCAAAAAAGGTCCCTATACCTTTGATCTTAATTGATTTTCAGTAATAAATATATACATACATTTGCATAAAGCAAGCATACTTGTCCACTCCCATGTTGATAAAAGTATTAAAATATTTGACAAATCTCCCTTTAAGGTACATTTTGAACAAATACAAAATGAGTGATAAACTTGCGATTATAAAATAATCCGATGACTAAAAAAACAACATTTGAAAAGGAAATTTAAAAATATTTTTTGAGTTGTGGACTTAAACTACAAAGGATAAAAATGACTAAATGACCAAAAATAATAAGCTTTTTCATCTGAAGGCTAAGACTAAATCTAAAATAATACACACACACACATACACACACATCACTGTGTAGAGAGGTATGAGAAGAAGATTTGGGGGCGGGTGTTGAGATGCGTGAGATGGGTTGAATGAAGGAGACGACTGGCTTACGGGATTATAAGGTTTCTATACTGAATGAGGATAATGTGGAAAATGAGAAATGGGAAATGACTGCGTCTCCTCTGGGTGAACGGGATAAGAGGCATGCCGCTGGCTCAGTGGCGACACATCAGAGCGTATGCTATGAGCGGGAGGTCAGTTGATTACACAGAGCTCTCCAGCCAAATGTACATTAGAGGACTGATATGAGGGCTTAGGGACAAATTCTTATCATGTAGGAGTGAATACCTGGGAGTGTGAATTCTTCACAATCAAGTATTCACTTGGTAAAAATCAGAGTTTGAGTTTGAGAATATAACAGCAGACACACATATTATGCATTCATCAAGTGTTTATATGTTTGATTCTTCCTTGATCAGCTGCATCTTGGTTTTTCTTTGCCAACGGTAGCACCCGACTGCACGTGACTCGCATGTCTGACTACATAACTCAGACAAAAGGACACGTCAAGTGCACATGAACACAGAAAGTTTGCCAGAAGAACAGTTTTTTAATTGATTCCCTCAATTAACCTTACACGGCTACTTTAATTAAATTCTATTCTGGACTGGCTGTGTTCAGGTATTTTAAATTGTCAGCCTGCTGCACTCATTATGCCACACTTCATCAGCTCTATCAAGTATAACCTTACAACGAATCACTATACCGTGTATCACTACATGAAAAAAATCACACGCCGACTTTTTCCATTGCTACGTATCACGCACAGAACAACTATCTATTTAAATCAAGAAAACAGTTAGGAAGAGAAATCAGACCTCACAGTTTGTATAATTGATACTGTTGAAGATAATACGTTGTCACTGATAGCTTTCCACCAAAGGTGTAATGAAAAAATCAATTGTATAAACAGCACTACGGAGTGGGAGGCTTCTGAAAAAGAAGCGGCTGTCTGACTGTGAGCCAGATGTAACAGGAGCAGCCGGGGCAATGAAGGTACGCAGGGATACACAAACAGGCAATTAAAACATTTATTGCAAGCATCTGGTGATCCAAGACTGATAATAATAGGCTTCATCTTTTGTGTTGAGAGCGCGCCAGAGTCATTACAGAGCGTGCACAAGTCAGCTTGTACACAGCTCAACTGAAGTGCCTTCATTTCCACATTAACTGACAAGTCCCTTGATTTACCAGCGCAGACAAGTGTTTGTCCAACAGTGTCGCAGACAGAGCGGAGTTTATTGGCCGCTGATGGTGTTTCATACATGTCCCACTCTTGAGAGCAACACGGGCATCTGAGAAGTGGAACCCAGCGGAGAAAAACTCACGCAAGTGATCATTACTGCGTCCTTTCCTGACAGCTCCAAGCTGAGAGTTACAACACAATGACATGCTCAATGTGAAACCACTGCTGTGTGTTTTACTTTAACTGGAAGGCTAGCTATATATTCTCAATTTCAAAAGGAACATTTCAACTGGAAAGACGATTGCAAGCTTTTGATTCACATTAAAAATGCATTAGCAGCCATTTGACAGATCTTATTGATCTCCTCTCATTAGCAGTAAAGCTCTGAGCTACATCAAACCCCGCTTCCTCTGAAAGCAACAAAGACCTCTGTTTACCAGGGAATTAAGTTATATTAAGACACTGATTAGCTCTTGAAGTAGTGACCAAGATTTCAATGTACTGTATATTAGTATCTGTACAAGTTTGAAAATGATAATTTGCGAGTGTGAGCTCACCAGACCATTGTAGCCCGCTCCTCATCTCTGCTTGAGACCCGAAACTAAATTATTTTTAGTTGCATTGTGGGTAATGCAGGTAGGTAGTGGGGATGTGCATTCCAAGCAAAAATACTATTCGATAATCACTGGGAATTAGTTGATTATTATTTGAAAATCGCTGCAACAAAAAAAAAAGATCCAAAAAAAAAAAACAGCCTAGTGTTGCTTTTCCAATGAAAGTAGCTAGCAGCTTCAAAAGTCACTAAATCTAGCGAGAGAGTCGCCAAGTCGGCAACACCACGTCAGTCCCATCAGGCCTCCCTCCAAAGCCACTCCCCCAAAATTAACATTATGAAAATAAACAACGAACATGGCTATTGTTAGTACTCACTATATTGGAAGAGCACTTTTAAAAGGTGGAGAATAGCATAAAACCACCGGTAGGAATGTGCATCACCCCATCCACATGCTCGCCCCTGTGCATGTGCACGATACAAACAAATCAGGGGCCCACTCTCTCATAAAAACACCACTCCATAGAGCCACTAGTGGTCAAAAACTCTACAGGGTGCCTTTAACATCTGGTGTTAAAGTACATCTTTCCCCGAGGTCAATCCTCACAGGAAGTCAGATATTTAAACAGAGTAGCACAGTAGTTTAGAGAAAGGCATTACTGTATGTACTATACGCTCATTACTAAATATAAACTGAACAAGGGAACTTTAATCAATTGGTCATTTGCCTGAAAAATGTAAGAATCCATACAGAGTACATTTACACTACTTAAATGTGATTATGAGTGCATTTCCACTTCTTTCTCTTTTAATTGAATGTTGAGAATCTGTTTAGGTGCTAAAAGAGTCGGGCTTAGTTCAGTGACTAAAGTGGCTTCTGTTCTTGGTCTGCTGTGAACCACAAGCCTGAAACCTGCTTCATTGTTGAGGAAGTCCTTGAGGAGGAAGAGAAACGATTGCGACTGATATTGTTGCTCTGTAATTCAAACCTAGAGGAGCAGAGAATTCATTGTACAGAGGGAAACTAACTGTAGTCTGGTACAGCTGGAGCTTTTTCTCGATTTCATTACACTGGTTCAACACTGTTACAGCAGAAGAAACTAAGAGGTGAAGTCATCAGTCACCTCGGATAAAGGCTGGGATTTCTCTGTATAATCAAAGCTCCGACGGTGCATGTTAGTGTTTTGTGTGTACTTTAGCTGGCCTTTGCCATCACGGCAAACACGGCGGAAGATGAAAATGCTGTAATTTAGCTTTCTGTTGTGGCCACTTTCAGTTAACCAGTTGCCTTTCAGCAACTGGTAGAGAACATGTCTTGAAAATCTCCAAGCATTTTAGCTGTAGTTGGAGAAAGCAATCACAGTAGTACAGATATTCTACACCAATGGATTTATTTCTGTATCACTGCTCAATGTCAGTATAAGATGACTAGTCGTACTAGAAAGATTTTTCTTGTCTCCTGTTAGACTTAATTTAACTGGAAATATGTCAATGTGAATTCAAACCATCTACATTTGGCCAGTTGTCAATCCCAGGAGAAGAAAAACAAACCCAAAAGAACTAAAAAAGTATGTAAAAAATCCAGACTCCCAGTGGTTGATGCATTCATCTGTGCCCATGGGCCTCATTGTCTTCATACTACTTACAGAGAGCTCTTGTTGTTTAAACACTGTAAGTGATTTAGGGCGGATTCCTTCTTTACATGAGAGAGAACTAAGAGCAGAAATCTGCAAAGTGTAAAAGCCATCTGGATCGGGGAATCTGGAGGAATGTGTTTACAGCACGACTGCAGCTCTCCCCACAAAGCACTCGCCCACAACATTTAATCACACAATTACCAGCATTTTATTGTTTTATTAAAGTTTAATGATGACCATCAGGTGTTTGAAAAGAGTTCAACAGAATCACTCTGTACAGCAGCTGTTCACCAAGGCTTACAAGAGGGATATGAATATGCAATGCATTCACACTATTTCGTGCAAATTACAACGCTGATCCGCCCTAACTGCTTGGTATTCACCTCCCACACTATCCTGACCACTCATCCTCCTCCCTCCAAATTAATCCTAATAAATGTTACTTCCCAAGGTGGCAGAAAGGATTATGAAGAGGACATCAGAAGCAATTTGAGGTTGTAAATGTAAGGTTACGTAGTCTGAGTTTTTAATCATTGAACCACAATATGAATTCTTTTGTAAAATGTTAACCTGCACTCAGTTCCTCTTGCTGCCATTATTAGATAAGATTAATAGAAGCCAAGAACACAAGTGTCTAACCTGCCTGATTTATTTCTCTGGGAGAGTTCTGAGATCACGTCAAAGTGAGAGGAGGTGAAAATAAGTTATATATCAAAGGAAGGTCACATCAGGATGTTCCGACCTTGGTGTGCATCTGACAAAACATTCACCCAGAGGTGCTCTCCCTCCCACCTAGTTCTGCTGATGATGTCATCAGGGTTATCTCAGCTTGGGCTCCAGACTTCAAATCTTCAACAGAAAGGCTGTTTTATTAACTTGGGACGTAGAGAGAGGAAGGCACGGGCTTTTACCAGGCAGGGAGGGGATAACAAAAAAAAATGCAATTGAGCTGCATTATGGGAAATGTAGGATCCAATGCTCTTGGAGCTTAACCCATAACAGGAACTAGAAGTCAGGATAGCTTGGCCTCGGCTGCATCATTACCAACCATTCTTTTTTTTTAAGGAATAGTTCAACATTTTGGGAAATACGCTTAGATGTTAGATGAGAAGGTGGATACCACTCTCATATCTGTATGGTCAATACGGAGATACAGCCAGGAGATAGTTAGCTTAGCTTGGCAAAAAAAAGAACCCTCAAAAAATAACATGTTACGGTACATGTATATCTTGTTCAATTTGTACAAAAAACAACAACAAATTGTGGTTTTGCAAGGGTTAATCTGTTTCTTGTGAGTCCAAATTCAATAAAACAGCAATGCTTAGTACCCATTTAAAGAACTGTAACTAGTTGACATGGCATGTTTGAGGTTATTTTTTTGAACTGTTGATTGGTAAATGATTATTTCAAGGTAAGGAAAACACTGTTTTCCTGATTTGCTGTCAAACTAGCAGTTAATTAAAATGCTCTTCAGAAGCCTATACAAATTCAATAACAGACCAATCTGTTTGAGCCTTCTGCCGATACTGGCTTCTTTGTTCACCGTGATGCCCCCACTGGAATTCATAATATCCATAAAGGGGAAGTATCCCAGGGAAAGATGGGATGGGACATGTGGTTCTTTGTGAGAGTAAAGTTAGAGAACTAGACAGTTTGTTTGCTCACCGCCCTCTTCCTGGTTCATTTAGAGAAGCCTACGCCTAACAACACTAAGCCTAAAAGCAAGATAAGAAGCTTATCCTCCAAATGATACCTCATACAGCCACGATGGAGGTTGTGGAAGCTTTTGTTATTACAAGTGGTTTAAGGGCCATGGGCCAACCCAAAGTGCATGTTTGGTTTGGTCAAATGTACAAGAATCCTGCTGGTAATACTGTGGGTGTGGCTAGACATCCCACCTAAAACACTTCAATGTCAGTTTGAGTGTACACTATATTTTGAATATTTGACCGCTTTATCTTGCCGTCACACGGCCCTTATTGACGGGGAACTGAAGCCGTTATATTGCTGTCTCTAAAGCCACCAGACTACATTGATAAAAAACAGTAATTTTACCTCGAAGAACACAGGAGTTGCTGGGCTACCCTGCTTTGTTTGTGTTATTATGTGACTTTCAGATCTGAACTAACGTGGCGTCCACAGCAGTACATTACTTACTCTCTGTGCCAGTACTCCTGTCTGCTTCTCCAAACCGGGAGTGTGCCGACCGCCATCATATGTATGTAACGTCAATAGACTGAATATAAGGATGTACTGTATATGTAGAGTGTCATCATGCAGAAACCTACGTCAAGTCACGTGCCAGAATTTTTCAGAAGGGCTTGGGAAAATAATTTTGACACTAAAGAACCTTTCTTCTTTAGTGTCAAAATGCTTCTTTTGAAACCTAAAGAAATAATAATAATAATAATAATAATGAACCCACCGTTTAATTTGAATGTTACAGCACTTTGCACAACATGAACTGAAACACAAATAAGCATCTTTTAGTCCTTTAGGTCACATTAAACACATACTGTGCCTTTAAAGCTCACATGGGAGCTGCTCTCAGGTCTGCCTTCATGCTCAGTCAGCCCACCCACTCTCACTAAACAACACAAGGTATGTCAACAGAAATAAATCACTGAAGCGCTGCTAAGGTTAGCAGATGTGAACATTAGTTAACAGTCTGCATAATTACGTTATCTCAGCCAGCCATTGTATTCCAGTCCCTCGGGACTGTGTTCAGGCAGAGACGTTTTTTTCCTTCCTCATCACAATCCAACAGAATGTAATTACCAGAGCGCAAGATGTAGCCTACTGAATATTGACAAATATACTCATATGTCATATTGTCTTTCTTAGCAGACTAGAAATGTATGCCACAATTAAGTGTTCAATTTATTCCAAACTGCTTAGCATTTATTAAATCAAGATCAAAACACTCAGCGCTGCTTGAATAAGGAGTGAGGCTTAGCAACAGCCGAAAACTCTCCACGGTGAAGCATCTGTATTAAGCCTGGGAATTAATATTCCCAGACAACAGGTACCAAGGAAGTTACTTTTTAATTAGCCTGGCTAATGAAATATTACAGATGAGGAAATATCTCCCCTGTTTCTTTATTGCATGGCACACTTTCCCCTGCCCCTGCCATTAATCAGGCAAATCAATTACTTTGACAAGGTTTGCAGAGTCAGGCATGTGTATTATATTCATATCTACACAGACTGCAGACACAGTCTGGGAGAGCATCCAGAAATACGGCGAGAGAGCGAGGGAGATGAAAAGACAAAGAAAAGAACAAAGAAAGAGACGGCCTGGTTCTGTTGGCCTCGGAAGAATGTTATCCCTTTTTCTCTCAAGGCTATTTGATGTAAGCTTAATATAGCATATAGTGTCAGCACTATTAAAACGAGTGTCTTCAGCTGTATTTTGAACGATCATTGTATGGATCTCCGCTGGATAAAAGATGTATTTTAGCTCATCTCCCATAGACCTGCACAGACAGCCTATTGGTAATCGGCTCAATGGCTCATGGTCACCCTGTGGAGGACATTTCAAATGCCTCTGTTCAACATCACCTAGCACACTTTAAAACGTTCTCAGTGGAATCATGAAACATCCACTCACTAAATGGCCGGAACAAACAGCAGAAATAAAAGAAAAATGAAACACCATCGCTCTTATCTTCAACGGCCTCGTATTGGCTTGATCTTTATCTCGAATAGACCACAGAGAATTATTGCGGGGTGTGGGTTGCAGGTGGGGGGGAGACCGCTCCTCTGCAGTAACC
The DNA here is from genome assembly GCA_916700675.1 of Helicolenus avius. NCBI lineage: Eukaryota > Metazoa > Chordata > Actinopteri > Perciformes > Sebastidae > Helicolenus > Helicolenus avius. The sequence continues at coordinate 25,522 of CAKAKQ010014327.1, forward strand.
ACTCAAAGTGCTGCGTGCACT
>CAKAKQ010014329.1:0-13739 GCA_916700675.1 Helicolenus avius
CTGGTCTGGGTCTGTCTACGGCGAGCTGGTCGCTGCTGTAGGCCCCGCTGTAATCTGAGCTGAAGGAGTTTCTGGTGAACCTGCATGATTTTGTCTGATTCTGACCAAGTGGCAACGTTGCAGGCATTAAGATTAAATATTGTCGCTGATGGTCTCGTTTGCTTATGTAGGTCATATAGAGGCATCAGTATTACATTGAGACTGTTGCATAACCGGTTAAAAACTCCTTGTAGTAACTTCAAAATGACAAAATGTCACGGCAGATCAAAGCTTGTTAGTATATTCCCGTGAGTAATCTCTATAGACCGATTCTGCACTCACATGTAGAATCTGGAAGCAACAGGACAAGATTTTGGCATCGGAAGCGTTCTGGTTTCCGTTTATAGTCCAGTAGTATTGACCAATCACGTTCAAGCAGGCTTTGGTTGAATGCAGGTAAACAGTCTATGTGGGGAGCGAAAGAGGCTGAACACATTGGCCGAAATGCAATCTCACCGGCTATCATCTGACGATGATTTAGCTGTTATTGGTTTAAAACTACCTTGCAAGCTGGCTACCTATCCGGTCGTACACGTCGTCTCTCGCATCTCAAGTTGCTAATCAGTCTGTACACAATGAGCAGTGCATGGAAAAGGAAGCCTTGACCTTGGAGCTGGGAACCCAGGGTCTAGGCTATGGGCTATAATAAATTTCATTAATGAAACAGTATTTTCATTAATGATATTTAATATATATATGATGTATTATGAGCTGTGGCAAACGTTGCAAGGACAATTACATATTCAGATGAAGGCTGCGATATGTGTAAATAAAAAGAGTAATTATTATAGCAAGTTTTGTTTTTAAGCTTTATGGGCATTACCTTTAGTTATAACAAGGGTCCAAAATTATGTAAAGTTGCAAAGTTTTAGGTCAAAAACTTTCACATTTTCTTGGGTGGAGGACCCCTAAACCCCAGGGCAAATGTATTACGGTTCTTTGCCTGTGATGTTTGCCTTGTTACCTTGTGGGTTTTTATTTAAAAGAATGATAGTGTGTTGCCGTTGTGCACACAGGACGACTTGGCTCAATAATGTAGCTTTAACTTGACATATTGTTTATGTATTGTCATATAATGATGATATATAATATATAATGAATGCGTGGCATATTGTAAAGGGAGTTGAAAGGCCTCCAAAATGTCCGTAGCCTCGGGGCCTTCAGTCATATTAAGGCACACCTGCATATCATATCAATAATTTAAGCTACTGGCAGCTTTTGGCAGGAGCCCAATATCAAAAGGGAAAAAATTTGATCGGGACTTCCCTAACTGACACCAAAACCTCAGTAACACTTGAGCAGATGGGTTTAAAGCAATATGGAAGTGTTAGTCCCCTTGAATTTGGGCACTTTGATGACAGTATGTGAGAGAAAAGGGGGGGACATTTGCTTTCTCTACTCACATTTGTCCAGCTGGTCTGTGGATTCTAATTGGCATCATTCTCACCAGTCCAAGTCTCTAATCTTAAAACGCCACCAGCAGACCCAAAATACTACAGTTAAGTTCATTTATAGTGGGCTCTACCAGCTTGACGAAGTGTAAGGCACAGTGCCAGAACAACTGCATCTACAGTAATTGGAGATGGGTATTTCACTAAGACAAATGAAAACAGACACAGAGAGGATTGGGAACCCCCAAATTAAAAGCTAACCACAGTAAGGATTTGGCCTAGAGTTGGCTCAGATTGATCTGTTCTTCTCAAGCATTAAACAGTATGTTTTCTCAAGCATACAAGCACTGTACACTGTGTTTTTCAGATAAAAAAAAAGGTGTTTCTTTTAGTATATTCAGTCCCTAATCTAAAAGTATATTATATTTTATTCCTTTTTTTTGTTTTTGTTTTTTTGTGATACTTCTGTTGGTGTTGAATTATTTAAAATGCTCAAGCAAAAGCAGATCCCCCTGAAGGCTGAATCTGATGGTGGTAGCAAGTCCTGCAGAGATGTCAGAACTAGTGACAAGGCACAAGAGACACTTTAACATTCACTGCTGAAGCTATGTATGAAGGTTTATCTCCTGTCATTTAATAATCAACACAATACAAGAGTGTGTTGCTCACACACAGCAGTGTGAAAACACAGGGTTTGTGCAAATAGCCAGTATGTTTGTTTGGAGGGCATCAACGTAAAGGTAGGCGCACGTTGCAGGTTGATATTTCAAACAAGATCGCTGTAGACAAGCAGATTGATAGAGACCCTTTTACAGCCGACGTCATGATTATGTAACGGTGTTAGCTGGAGGCGAAACAAAGGAAAGACTAGAGGCAAACACGAAGCACCTAAGAGTAGTAGGCTAAGGTTACAGATCTCAAATGTAATTTTGCTGTGTTGTTGGGTGCCAAAATCGATATTGCACACATTTGAGATCCAGTGAGCTACAATATCGGCAAAGCGTTTCAGAGATGGAGAGATAACTTCTGTTATGATTTGACGCTATATAAAAATAAATTGAATTGAATTGAATTGAATTCACAGTGACGGACCCGATACCCGATTCTGGTATCGGTGCATCCCTAATTAATCCTTAACGCTCAGCCCACTAAATATGTCATCATATTTACTAACAGAAAAGGGGTCTATAGAAAGACACTAGAAGCAAACAATGTAATGTAGTAGGACAGCACTGAAATATAAAGTTACACAATATACTGTTTACCAGCTTGTCTGTACATGAAGTCTGTGCTCCGTTGTATGCTTTGGTAAGGCATCGTTGACTGCACTTTACAGACGTAAATGTGACTTTTCATTTTTTTTCATCTCATTATTGTAAATGCACATACGTTGAAAATGGACATTGACGCAAATTGAAAGGCAAGATTTCGATAAAGCATGCACACTTGCAGGAAATGCAATTTTACCATGAGGGGGAAAACGTGGCTCAGTCAGAAAATCAAATAATGCAGAACCCATTCCCGTTTTCAATATCCTCCTCGATAAACATCAGTGGAGGACTCTTCGCTTTCCAGACGGCATCTCATTCAATCAAGTCCTACCTCAGACCAGAAGCCGGGCAGTAATTTACTGGCTTTTTACTGTTTATTTTTGTCTTAATGTGCATCAAGCCATATGCACACAGAACAATTGACTCATTCATCATGACTCATCTCTGCATATGTTTAGAAACATGACTCTTTATCATCTCATTGCCAATCCATACAAACAGGCGGAGATCAATTGAGCAAACTCTACCATATTTTATGAAGATAAGGAAACTAAATCCAATCCTGTAAATGAATAAGACACTTTATCCATTGTCTTCTTTGTAATAATCTCCACTGTACTTATTATAATGATAATAATAATAGAGATGCTTTTTACAGGAATCTGCACAGCCCCCATCCATCAACACAAAGCCGAGATGATACATGTGATGGTTGGCTTGCCTTCATTAACCATGCTTGCCACATCCATGTCTCATTTGATGGATGACTTCTTGGCACCTCAGTACATTTCAGTGAAGCACTTGACCTTTATAGATACGGCACACTTCAATATACTGAGCAATGAAGGGCTCCATCAATTTAATACATGATTGGTTTCGTCAAAAGCCTCAGCCGGGCATGAATGAAGATCTGTTTAGATTTATGTGGCCAGAATTAGCATGTTGCTAAATGAATGAAATTAGATGAACTCATAAGATGAATAGAATGTTAAACAGGAGAAGATGAATAAAAGATTAGCGTTTACGCCCACAATGAATGCAGGACAATGATTTTAACCCACGGTGACATTTAGACAAATGCTTATTTACACAATTTGGCTGTTACATCTAAATGAGGATCCAAATCTCTTTATTTGCCAAGTAAATGTACAGATATAGCCTCTGTAGCATTTTTCTAGCACTCTCTAGCTACATACACTGTGAGTGGTGAGATACTGTAATAAAAATACCTGGGCTATACCAGACAGTAGCAATGCAATAGTGGAGTTACAGTCATTCAGCACAGAGCATGAATACAGAGAGGTGTAAGTTTGGGTATAATTGGTTGGCTTTGATCTCTGAACTCTGCAGGAGGCTGCTCATGATCCGTCCCCAGAGAAACCTCCTCTGTGGGCCTCCGATGGATTCAAAATCTCCTGCTTCTCATCGCTTTCCAGAGTTGAAGGCAACATGCTTTGTTTGACGTCCTCCAAGGGTTCTCTTTTTCAAATCAAAGAAAGGCCCACATCTAAGTAAACTTGGCTATATTTCTATTGAAAGATTTGACCAACATATCCCTCATTCTTTAGATCTTGTATCAGAGGCATATATACTCAGCCAATAATATTCATAGAATCCACATTGTGTGGCATTTTACTGCTACATAGTTAGTCAGAGGTTGTTTTGTTCAATTGACAATAACAAGTTACGTCTGCTAATGTTTAATATACAACTGACAAACCCTGATTTTAGTTGACAGCTCTGTACATAAGCTGCTTCAGTTAACGTTGACCTTAGCTTTACAGACCAAAAAGACAGACTGCTTTGCAAATCTGAATCCTGGAGGTCCTGATTCAAAGGTAATCAGCTTAAATCAATGATATCATGTGCTCCAAGGTTTCGATTAGCTGTCATTTATGCTTGACCACATACAGTAAATGATCAATGGTAATATACTCAAACCACATGCTAGATACTGTAGTTGTCTGAAAACAGCTAGTTAATTTATGGTGTTGGTGTTTTGAACTGCAAAAAGAAACAGCCCGCTGGCTATTTATTCAAACGTGAAAATGACAAAGTAGCCACAAACACCTGAATGCAACTAAAATATATATTAACCAGACAACAGCTGGGACAGCGTTTCTGTTTAGTAACTTAGCTAACTCACAGAATCAACGTTGATTTGCTGAAGCTGAGTACATTTGCCTGTGACAGTTATAGCTGACTAAATTAACTTTCGCTGACTTTCACCTCCTATATCTTATTTTTTATTGTGTAAAGGCCCAGACTCACCCAACCGGCATCAAAGAACTAGCGGCGACGAAGGCCGACTGTTGTGTCGCCTCACGTCACCTTTGTGTTGTGCAAAAGGTTGCACTCAAACACACCGCAAAAACTACAGCAAATGGCCATCTACCATCTATGTTCTGCGTGAGAGGAAAAAAGTCTCCACACAAGCAGGCGGCAGCTGAACAGACAATCAGAGTGATTTCTCTCACCGATGAGCTCTGCCGCCAATTCAAAATGCTAAATCGTCCAAAAAGCCTCTGACACGGGCAGGTTAGTGCCTATGTTGCGGTACACACCGCAAAATCTAGGGTGACGGATGCTCGAAAAATTGGCCAGCCTTAAGATGTGATTAAAATCACGCCTCTTACACTTTGAAATAATGTCTTAAACTTGTTGGAATCATTGAAAAGTGAGAAGACCCTGAGGTATATTTAATAAGAAACAGAGAAAACCAAGTAAACACACATTTCAAAGGCCTTGGCAAGCAAATCGCTTCAGCACAAATCAATTCCTGTTTTACTCCTTTCCCAAAGTAAAGTATTAATTATACAGCAAATACGGGCCCAAACAAACCGCATCATATCCCCGGTACTGACCATGGAAGCCACCGATTGATCGATATCCTTTTTTTTTTTATGACAAACCACTTGTTGATGCCACTTCTGCTCTTGTGCTTTTTGCTTGTGCTTTGGATTTCGTCCTGCAGGGATTGGGTTTCGGTCTGTCTCCATCCCCGAGAGAGAGTCTGTCATTCATAGCCCAACTGTTTATTTTTTGACCTTTGCTTTCGTTGTATCCGTCTGTCCTTTGGTTGGCTTTGCGAGCGGAGCCATGTCCTCGGAGGCGAGGCAAGGAGGATGAGATGAAAGATTCATACGGGCACACGCGGCATGCGAGAGGCAGAGGGAGATCTCCACCAGAGAGAGTTAATTAGGATCTCCCTCTCCCAGGCAATCACTCTGCTCTTGACATTTCATCTCACTTTTTCCCGAACAAATCTCCCTACGACTGGAGGAGACGGGCAGAGAAAGACAGAGAGAAAGTGCTTGACCTTGGTTAGGTGTTGTGATGCATTGCTGGTTTTAGCCCACATCAGTCTGCCTGCCCATGATAACGTTCAACATGAAACAGTGGAATAATCCCACAGCTCTCCAAGCAACCTATCTCTTACAGGCTGCCTCCTTTTCACCTGAAAGGAGGAGCCCTCTCTTTTGTCCTCCCCCGTGCAAATCCATTATTTCGTCTAAGAAGCACACCTATAAATGTTCTATGGATCCATTTCACAGAGCCCAACGTTTTCCTGCAGCGAAATTAAAATGGTGAAACATAAAAACACATTCATACGCAAATCAGTCCCGGCGGTGAGGTTAGAAGGAGCGCGGCGATACAATAAAAGAACAAAACAGGCCATCAACACTTATGATTTTTTTTTTCTTCTCATGACAAAAGAAATAGGAAACATAATCATAGCTCGGCTAAATTGAAAACCTTCCGTGTTCGGTGTGAAAGAGATAGATGTGATGATTAAACCGTAACAAGAGAGAGCTTCAGCCTGATAGCGACACAGAAAGAGAGAGTGTGTGTGAGGAGGTAAAATGTGTTTATTGTCCCCATTTCCCTGTCTGTCATTTGAAATTGGAGAAAGCAGACTGTATTATTGGACACCAGTGCCAGTCCCAGCCAATGATCTGACTCTGTGATAGATTTGTTTAATGCACACTTTATAGCTGGCAATCCCCTGCCGAGGATTTTTCAGAAAGCTGACAGATTGGTTATAGGTAACCTGCTCGCAGAGAAAGAGGAGAATTACCGTTCTGAAATGACTTCAACCCAGAGCGCGGAGCGGCAGCATGTCTCTCAGTCCCCAGAACCTTTTTGGCTGGGCTGAAATAGTTGACTGAATTTCCTGAATTTCATCATGATTGGACGAAAAAAAAAAGAAAAAAAGAGTGAGACAAGTGGGAATATTTGTGACAAACACAAAATGAGGTAGAAATGTAACTCACTGCTGCCCCTGTGACACAGGGCTTTACAGTCATTGATTCCTGCTTTCCTGTAGTCACACAAACTGTGCAGCCGTTTTTTATTATTACAGAAAGACTGTGGTGTAAAATGCTGTTTTGAAAAGCAACACAAAGGGTCCCAGCCTCGACACTCAGACGTAATAATAAAGACAGAATCCTTCATTTTAGTGCGTCAAATCAAAGTGCAGGCTTCTTTGACCACGGCTACATCCCGATGATTACTGCTGCGAGCCACGGGTCACGTGACAAAAGATCGGAGGGGTCACCCAATCAGTGACGCGTATTCAGCGGCCACATTATGGATTCGCTCATTAAAAACCTTTGTATGGGTGTAGGTCAGCGGAGTTCTGACAGGTGTCAGCGAGATGAATGACTGTCGCAAAACACACACACTTCCAACCTCGCCACCCAGCGAGGGCAACCGCTGCCAGTAGGAACAGTAGTCATGAAAATGAGGGTGACTAACCCTGCCATGCTTAATTCATAAATCTGCTGCTGTGAACGCTGATGAAGCCAGTGTTTAGCCGCAGAGCTCTACAAATCATTTGTTGTTTTTATGACACAAGCAATAATGATATCGGGGAAATAATCAGAGCTTCAATTTTTTTTTCAGTTCTCTGTATCACTTATCTGTCAGCGCAGAATATGTATGTGTTATGTATGAAGTGTTATGATTTGTATAATATAATCAGCGAGTTTTCTACAGGATGTTGTTTGAGAAACACCCCTGTCAGATTGATTTAATTTACATTTTACACACACTGATGTTCGCAGTATGAGCCAAAAGCAGGAGAAAAAAAAGAAATGTTGCCATTGCTTGGCATTTATGTTGCCTATAAATGGAAATATATATCATACGGTATATGTCCAGGATTTGACAATACATATTGTATTGCAGTAGATGGATAATGGCCACTAGTCACAATATACAAGTCCAGGTCAAACGTCAAGTCTTTGGAGTTCATATCGGATCTGGTCTTCACAATGAGTTACAGTAGATTTAATGATATGATGAATTAGAAATGAATGAAATGAATCACAAGTACAGGATGCCTTTAAAGCACTTTCACAATGAGGCAAAACCAATCAAAATCAATCAACCTTGATGGTTTTCAGTATTAACTTATTCCACTTTTCATATATCAAATTATTATCTGCAGATATGGAATCTTGGTCAAAAGGACGTACAGTAGGCAGTGCATAGACTCAGGGCCAAGTGAAGGCAAGGACAATAAAATGTCTGGTAATACACTAAAGAACAGCAGCTTTTAATCATCAGAAATGAACAATGTGAAAGAAATAGCATGTATGCTACATATGAAGCTACACCAGCTGTTAGTTGGCTTAATTTAGCAAAGAGACTGGACACAGTGGGAAACCGCTAGCCTGACTGTCAGAGAGGAGCGAAAGCTGCCAACCAGCACCTCTAAAGCTCACTAATTAACACGGTATATTTTGCTTGGTTAATCCATGGCAATTAATGATACATTGGGGTTTTACAGAAGGTTATATGCCGGACTATTTCTTGGCCAGGAACAGAAACATCCTGGAGTCTACAGTATTGATAGGAATGCACGATCCAACTTTTTCAGTCCAGATAGCGATACCTGGGCTTTTCGGTATCGACCGCTACGAAGCATCAATCTGATACCAGTGTTTAGTTAATATGCTGTATGCCTCACTAAGTGAAAATGACTGGAATATTTTTTTAATGTGTAAGGCAACAACAGGTTTGACTTAAACATCACTTTCCTTACTTTGTAAAACAAAATGTAACAAATAAATACGTAGATATACATTTACTGAATTGTAATATATTATTAAAATGTATCCCTAGTTCATATCAAGACCGGTCTATGGATTTTACAAGTACGTGATGACTTTAAAATGACTTTTAAAAGTAGACAAAACCCACAATTAATCAACCTTGATAGTTGTCAGTGCTTAATTATTCTACTTTCCTTTTGTCAAATTATCATCTACAGTTGTGAAATCTTGGTCAAAAGAATGTGGGCAGTGCATAGACGCAGGGCCAAGTGAAGGCAAGGACGGCAATACGTCTGGTAATACACTAAAGAGCAGCAGCTTCCAATTATCAGAAATTAATAATGTGAAAGAAATAGTTTGCATGCTAAAGATGAAGCTACAGCAGCAGCTGGTTGGCTTAATTTAGCACAAAGACTGGAAACAGCGGGAAACCGCTAACCTGACTGTCCGAAAGGAATAAAATCTGCCAACCAGCACCTCTAAAGCTCACTAGTTAACACGGTATATATTGCTTATTTAATCCATGCCAATTAATGACACATTGGGGTTTTAAAGAAGGTTATGTGCTGGATTATTTCTTGGCCAGGAGCAGAAACGTCCTGGTGTCTACACTATTTACATACTGACAGCTCAAGGATAACTGTTGCTACCTTTGGACAGAGGCTGGCCAGCTGTTTACCTTTGTTTCCAGTGTTTATGCTAAGCTAAACTAACAGGCCGAAGGCAGAAGCTTCATATTCAACATACAGACATTATAGAGTGGTATTGATCTTTTCATCTAACTCTTGGCAATGTCTGACTATTCCTTAAAACAGATAAGTAAAGTAAGGTTAACACATTTTGGTCATATATGAAACAGCTGTAGAATTGTCGGACTGTCGGTGCCGTGTGACATTAAAGCAAAGACGTACAGCGGCCTTGTAGCGAGTGGCTGTTGCTAACGGCTAAAACGGGAGCATTATAGAGTAAGGTGTCCTTGTCTAACTCTTAATGTTTTCCACATTCTGGACACAATTCAGCTCTTGTGTTTACCTTAGCTCAAGGGCTTAAAATTCACTGAAACCAAGAGTGCGGTACAGATCCTGTGGAAGCTCCTCTGAGACCAACTCAGCTTGTTGTGTTTGTTGATTCAGGGTCACACACCTGTCTGCTGGCCGAAATGCAACGAAATGTTTTAAAGGACAAGGAAGGTTTGTTAAAACCAGAACGCCTCGCCGTGCCACACCAACCCAAGACTGCTAATTTTCAGCGGCCATTATCTTTCAGTCCGAGTGTGAAATCAATCAATTAAAAAAACAAGTCTATTTCTGCACGAGTGAGATGCTCACCTTTGGTTGACATATACCTGGCTCTCATCTGAAGTGGTTGAGTGGGAGAGTAGAGTGTGCTTCATTTCTACATCGAGAACATGACTGCAATAATCTGGGACTTGATGTCATAACATATTCCATTATTGTACAGCACAGACGCACGCCTATGAATGATTATGCGAGGGGGAAGTTACAGGAAAAAGAAATTGAACCAGTGAGAAAGCTAAAGGAGTTATTCTACCCAGATAAGAGCATATTAGAGCGAGTACAAGAAGAAGATAAGGCGATGTGATTGAGTGGGAAGAAGAGAGAAAGGTCGATGTGGTTTTATACAATCAAGAGAAGATCTGATGTTTGCAACCAAGAGTTAATAACTAGGTCCTTAAAGGTAAGCAAAAAAGGCATTTCAGCATGTTGAAAGAAAGAAAATATGCTGATTATATTTAAAGAAGTTCAACTTAAAGCCGTGATTATTCCCCCCCTCTCCTCCCAACACAATTAAAATGACTATAGTATAAAATCCCTCAATTAAAGATCCAATTCTTTTTGATGCCACTTTCTCACCATTTATTTAGTCCCCAGATTTAGCCGTTCTTTCATCACCACACAATGGATTATTTTCAGCCATAGAGCTCTGATCTTGATAAGGCATCAAACGTTTGTCCAGAGACATTTCAAACAATCCCAATCTTGAAAGAGACAAATTATTATTATCAGCTCGCCTGCAATTAATTAGGATGTCATTTGTAGCGCAATGAACTCAAAGAGAAATAACTGACACATTATAAAACCAGCTAATTGTCTCAGATAATGCTCGGCTTGGTGCATGTGCGTTTTTTTTTTCTTTCTCTTCTCGCTGCCTTTTATGTCTTTCCCCACGGCACTTAGCGTGTCCATCAACAGCCATGTGTTCTGGCAGAGTGTCCTCGAGCAAAACACTCTACCCCGGTCTGCTCGCTATTGTAAGCCTGTGCATTAGAGTTTACGGTTCCCTCTGTGAATATGAATCTCACGGAGTCTCAGCTGAGGGTCTGATGCCTTGGCAGCCTTTGTTTAGTCAGCAGAGTTCTTATTTTCCCTTATAACCTGGAAAAATCATTACGATGACCCACTCTCCCTTAAATTACATCTCCTTTGTCCTCCTTGACTTTCTGGAAGGTAATCATAATCCTGTCTTGTTAACCAAGAAAATATCCTTTCTCATTTGTTCGCTGTGAATATAATGTGTGATGTGACCTCTGATCCACGACCTACTTAGTATTGGTTACTTGTAATATTGGCAATTTAAGCTTATTCTGCACAAATGGACATCAGCTGTTATTGGGATGCATATCCAGTCTTACCACCCTGCAGGGGCACTTCCAGGATTTCTTAAATGAGGTGGCACGGGGGGGCAAGAACCGGTCAGGGGGGCCCTTGGGAAATCAAAAAATTCGATCAGAAATTAATACAGCGTTGAAAATTGGCTTGGAAAACATCGGGCATGATTTTCAGGCTCTTGTGCAGTAACCTGTGCCCTAATACAGGTGGTATTACATGGAAAGTGATGCTGCACAAGACCTGGAATCTCCCCTGGTACTCTAGCCCAATGGCACTGGGGGGGCAGAGCAATCATATTTATGGACAGGAGAAAATCACTGCACTTGTTGTAAAGGCTGACCTTGGCTCTGGCGGTGTTGGTCTTTTGGTCAATTGGTCCACCCTTGGTACACTTGGTACACTTGGTCCGTCTTTGGTACAGACTGAAATGTCTCAACTATTGGAAGGATTGCCATGACATTTGGTGTAGATATTCATGGTGCCCAGAGGATGAATCTGGCTGAAAAGACTTAAATGATCCCCCTGACTTTTCATCTAGCGCCATTATCAGCGAGCTATTTGTTGTATAATTATTAGGGCTGTCAAAGTTGAAGCATTAACGCAATATCGTTTTTAACGCTAATTTATTTAACGCATTAACGCAACTTGCGATTTTTAGGTCGTAGCGGGTTTTAAAGCTAGAGTAAAGATACTGGTATCAAATGAAACTAGAAAACCTAAGGAATCCATTGGTACCAACCTCACACTAGCTTGTTGACAAGGAGGCTAAGTAATGCTCCAAACATGCGCTAAATTTTGGCGAGGAAAACCTGGCATGGCCATTTTCAAAGGGGTCTCTTGACCTCTGACCTCAAGATATGTGAATGAAAATGGGTTCTATGGGTACCCACGAGACTCCCCTTTACAGACATGCCCACTTTATGATAATCACATGCAGTTTGGGGCAAGTCATAGTCAAGTCAGCACACTGACACACTGACAGCTGTTGTTGCCTGTTGGGCTGCAGTTTGCCATGTTATGATTTGAGCATATTTTTTATCCTAAATGCAGAACCTGTGAGGGTTTCTGGACAATATGTGTCATTATTTTGTGTTGTGACTTGATTTCCAATAATAAATATATATATATACATTTGCATAAAGGAAGCATATTGCCTACTCCCATGTAGATAAGAGTATTACTTGACAATTGTCCCTTTAAGATACATTTTGAACAGATACAAACGTGCGATTAATTTTTCGATTAATTGCAATTAACTATGGACAATCATGCGACTAATAGCGATAAAATATTTTAATCAATTGACAGCCCTAATAATTATTTCAGATAAAGTAACTGTCTCTAGTGTAAACATCCTTTTTTTAAGAACTACTCTCAATCAGGATAGTCCTATTCTCCCTCTCACACAGTACCTCTGCATACCAAAAAGCATTCTTCAGTTTTGGATGATAATTTAGCTCTATGCCACACCCTAATGATTATTGATGTGTATTATCATTACATGAAATGTGCTTAGTGTGCTTGAAATTGAATAGGGAGGCGTACATTTGCTTTGACGCCGTGGGGCAAATACCAAGAGTCATTAGACGCGCTTCTTAGATAAAAACGTAAAATATCTTCCGCTGCAGATTCAGCTCCCTCTGGCTGATAGAGAGCCTTATTAGGAAAATATTGTCTGACTTGTTCCTTCGCTCCGCTGTACAATTATCTCCACAAATGTAGGAATACAAAACATACAACAATGAAGGCTGAGAACAGCTTCAAGTCTGGGAATTTGAAGAATGTGTCTGAACTCTTCCAACCCGTCAGCCATTCATATAGCGTGTCAGGTGAATCACAGAAACACGCAAATGTTACATCAGTCGTCTGTTTTGACATAAATTTAAATAAAGTTAAAGGATCTTTCATACATTTAGGAATACATTAACACTGAATGTTGCAAATGAGCCTCAACCCTTAACAACTAGCTTTTATCACAGAAAGCGTCCTTCTGTTTCTGTAATACTTCTGGGCCTGCTGTTTAAAATTCATAGCCGTCATATTTAAATCTATTTAAATCTTTCTAGTAGGTGGTGTGCCTTTGTTCTCATCCTTCTAGATATTGTTACAGTATTGCATTTTTAATGTTAGCACCCTTTAGCCTACACTGCATAGGGTGAAACTGAAAGAATGTGAATGATGAGAAAGAGTAGAAATTATATATTTGGGTGTAACTTGAGTTGAAAAGATGATCTAAAGCTCATCCCGTGTTGTATGCCTTTATCCTTCTGTAATTTGCACTAGTCTGAGCATTTGTTGTTGACTGCTTGTGTGTGTGTGTGTGTGTGTGTGTGTGTGTGTGTGTGTGTG
>CAKAKQ010014330.1:0-12557 GCA_916700675.1 Helicolenus avius
CGGATGGTCCGGGTACTTTAGCACCACGGCTTGGGGGTCTATGAAGATTGACTCCCTTTTGGAGCCAGCCTTAAGTGGCCAGTTGAGGAAATGCAGTTTTAGGCACTTTTGCGTCGGCTTCATTTTTCAAAGCCAGAGGTTGCCGCTTGCTCCAGCTAGCTGTCATGGAGGTTTCTCTTCTTCATTTTCTGTCTAATGCTATCACAAGTTTTTCTCCACAACCAACATTTCTACCGGCTTCTCAGAAACAGATGAAATGACATCTTTACCTAACTTAAAGCAGTACTTTTCCCTCATCATAGATGGTTTCAAGCTTGTGAATGCTCGCACAATGAGCCTCTTGAAACCCTGAGGCAACCACCTGGCTGTAGTGGAAGCAATTAGAAGCTTCAACCATGATCACTGGGACATTATTTCAGCCACTTTACACTATGAATGGTAAAGCAATTATCTTAAACTCAAAAAAAAAAATAGGAAGAAATTGCATTTGCCAAAGACCATGTGGTGATTCAGATGACCTACATTTATAATTACATGAGCATTCATCCATTTCATATCCTGGCACTGTTCTCTCTGCTGTCCTAATGGCACAAACATTCATGTTTTTTACTGCTGCTGGAGTGAGCAGCTAATTTGATAACTGATGAGAGCTATTCAAAAAGCAGTGGATATTTTGCGGGCATCGGCGTAGAGGTTGGCTGTAAATTCTGAGCCGCCACAGTTTCCATTAAAATATGTCTGATGGCATCCAACAGCATCAGTATTACTTTCACAGCTAATCTGCCAAACTGATAAGGTGAGGAAGTGACTGTCGAACAGACAGAAAGCAAGAGGGATGACACTAACAGACTCTCTATTTAATCAATGATCTTTACTATCTCAAACTCCTCATTCTAACAGCTGCCGTCTTGCCGCCAACAAAAATCAGATATATTTGCATAAACACCTTATCATTTAATTACAGCTGAGAGTTCTCCAATCATGCCCTGAGATTATGCTTTTGTAGAGGTCTCAGTGACTAAAATGATTAAAAGCTGTGGGACGGGAAGTAAATGGAGACTATAGATACTGTACATTATAAATGGAAGTATATTGGAAAAAACTGAAATCTGTGCATTCAGAAAAAATTCTCCAATGGACAAAACTGACAGTGATGGACAAGTTTTTGGTTGTAATCTACAACATTCACCGTGAAGATACAGGGGTATCTGTGAAAAACGCCCGTATAGGATATTGTCCCGATAATGTTGTGTGTTCACCGGATTTTTAGTCATCCCTGTGAGGTTTTATTTTAACCAATGCAGCTGTCTACACAGCCGTATAATAGATTGCGCTTCACTCATATTTTAATTCTGCACCTGTGCAACCCCTATTTCCTAAAAATCACATGTGTATGCTCCAAATTTGCAACAGCAAATGCATTTTTCATGTAAAGTTCGGATGGCTTTGCATATGTCTCCAGGCAACTGTCAATTGAATTGCTCTTGTCATCTCAAAGCCACTACTGCAATTCCCTCCAGGCTGGTGCGCCTGCATGTGCCGTCCGACCTCTGCAGCTCATTCAGAATGCAGAAGCCCTCCTGGCCTTTAAGCTAACGTAGAATAACGGTGTCTCGTACACTTTTCGCCCTTCAGCGCCACGCCAGGGAGCACTCCTCTTTTGTTAGGAGCCTGACGAGCATGTTTGTGTGCTCATTCTCCGGGGGGAATATACATTAGACAGTCTACGCTTTGATTGATGTCTTTTGGACCATTTGTTTTTGAGAAAAGTGGGGACTCCTCCACCTGCGTACGGAAGATCATTAAGCATAACGGTGTTCCGTACAGAGCACATAGGATGATTTCAACGGCGATTAATGAAAATTTAAAATGTCAAAATATTTGATTGATGTAGTAAACCCTAACTTTATCGACCTTTTATTAAATTACACTGCTGTAACATCAATATTGCGCGCAGTATTACGTGCAAACAGCATCTGTGTTGGCAGACTTGCTGCTGCAGTGCCAAGCAGTCAGTAGACACCGGTTATGTTTAAAATGCCCTTTTGAAAGCATTCATTCAACAAAGGGTAATATATTTAGCTACTTCTGATATCATAATAATCATTTCATACAGACTACAGTACTTTAAGAAGCATATATTAAGTCAAAATGTACAGTTTCACTGCTCTAGTCATCTCCCCTCTCAAGCTGCAGTCAGGACTGGAGCTTCCCCTTCGGGCGCTGTGGGCGCACCTCGCAAACTTACTGAAATCTCACAGGAACAAATTGAGTGGAGGTCTCTTGCTTGGTCGCTGAAGATGACCTGCATATACATATACTCACGGGAAGGTGTATAAATAGCATGACAAAAGGACATGTCTCGAGGCATTTTAGGCTTTTTGCATGTCATTTGTACGCCATACAACAAAACGACAGTGACTGCCGTAGTTAAGATTAGGAAAAACACCATGGTTGGGCTTAAAATAACTATAAGTACGCAAAATACGTCACAATCGTCACAAAAGTAACTTCAAAATAACGCAACACTTTGGGACACGAACACTGGTCTCCTTGTTGAAAGTCCTGTGTTTGTTGGACCCTGGTCTCTGGAGTCAAAGCCCTACATTTTGCACACCCACAAACCACCTTGACCATTTCGACCACCTCCCCATAACGTCCTTGAGGTACAACAATATTGCACTCTTGTCTGAAAGAAATATTGCCAGAGAACATCATAATCCATGCAGCAACTATATTTGCTCCAAAACATATAAGGCAAAACCATGTAGTATGTAGAGATAATTTTAGGAGACGGGGGTTCAACTGTGACCCAAAGGACTCAAATCTATTTTTGATCCACTTACGTCCAAAAGTACATAATTATGTATAAGGCCGCGAGCTCAGTCAAAACACTTGTGAGTGCACAGCAGCTCTGGGAACAGGACCACCGTCACTGACAGAGGAGCGCAGCAGAAGCAGCTGCTGTTGTACATCATATCCCACAGAATGCCAGTTGTATACATCACAGACATCACAGATGTGGAGGAATGCATCAACACATTTTCTGTATTGTCAGCCATCTGCATATCATTGAATATAAAGAGGAATATAATGATACTGGATTCCTGCCATCTTCAACACCTGACCGTCTTTTCATGTGTGCAACTCATACAGGGTTTGAGAACTCCAAAATTTGATGATGCCATTTCCCCACATCTGTGATGCTGACTTGGCAGGCCTATATCTTTTTAAGATCCAACGGTAAGGAGGCTGTCGTATCACACAGCCTGATGTTTATGGAGGAGTAATGTGTCACAGATGATATGACAAACCGTATGTGCATATTTTTTAAAAAAGTGCGAAAGAAATGTGTTATTTATGAGTCTGCAAGGAAACATTTGTATGATGTATCATTGATGTCCTATGAAGCCAATATAATCCATCCCACTGGTTATGAAAATCCCAACAATATTGCACCATCTATAATAATGGAAACTTGGGGAAGCAGTGATAAATAAAGCATGAGTGCAAATGTTTAACGTTTATATTTTTTAATCCATTTTAATGCCGTTAATCGCTTATGTCCTACAACCAAATGAGTCGGAGGGGAAATAATTGAATCAATAATTATTATATTATCAATATTGGTATATTAAACTGCACAGAGTAATGGAGCTGCATGGGTCTTACTCTTCACTGACAATAATACAATTGCACTAACGAAAATAATTGCTTTCCCAAAACAAAATTTCAATCCCACAGTAAGAACACTGAGAAACCCAAACCTGATATTCATGATTTTCAAATATTAGAGTAATATCAACATCATTTATCAGAATTTTAGCATTTTGAATCCCAAAATCTACATATAATTATACTAATAATAATTATGATATAACATTTATACATTTTCCTTTAGATTAAATAAGTGTTCTGAACTGTATGTTCCCAAATATTAAAAAGTTACAAAAGAGCTCTGCAGATGTCCTCAAAGTCATTTAAAAACTCAATATAATTATAAGAACATTTTCACATGTATTTTGCATTATATTAAATTGTTAATATTCAATTTAAAATATGTAGTACAACACAGCAATATAAAATAGGCTAGTATATAGTATAGTAATATAGTATAGTAGTATAGTAACATAGTGTACGATATAACATAACATAATATATAGTATCGTACAGCAATATAACCTAAAATATGACCTAGTATAAGATAGTGTAAGATATAACAAAATATATATGGAGTATAGTACGGCAATATAACAGAATCAAATATAATATCAAATATTCTATTATGTCATATGGTAGAGTATAATATATAACAGAATATATCAGTATGGTAAGGTATATAAGCAGTCCAGCAGAGAGACAATGAGAGGCAGAGGTGAGGTGAGTGTCTCCAGTGAACCAGACACTGTGGACGTCCCCCTTACATTACTGTAGCAGTGAGATTTGGGTGTCATCATTGTTAACTTTAGTGAATGGTAAATGGACTTGCATTTACAGTATATAGCACTTTTCTAGTCTTCCGACCACTCAAAGCGCTTTACACTACATGATTCATACACTGATGGCAGAGGCTGCCATACAAGGCTGCCAATTTGCCCATCAAGATCTAATCTAAATACTAATTGACAGAGAGAAATTTTGGGTTAAGTGTCTTGTTCAAGGACACTTGACCGGACATGTGACCGGAGGAGGATCGAACCGCCAACTTTCCGATTGGTGGACGACCTGCTCTACCTCTGAGCCACAGCTGCTGAAAGCTGGAGCTTTCATCTAATCATGACTGTGACAACTCTCAGGTTGCCATCTGTCACTTTGACAGATTTTTGTGCCGTCTAGTCAGGGATTCACACCAGCAACCTTTTGGCTACTAGTCCACTTCTCTAACCTACCTACCGCCCAAGTCACCCACCTATTGTATGTCTACCACCCCACCCTAATATAGCAGACTAGAACTGGCCCTGCCTGTCTCCCCCATCCTGAGTGGAAATATAAACTGCGTTCAGTTTGACTGTGTGGCTCAAGATTGCAACCTATAAATCAGCCGGCAGATTAGTTCATTCGTCCCTGGTTCTTAACAAAGGAACCTTAGCCTTGGTATGGTCACAGTGACTTGTGATTTATGTAAAGCTGTAATCCATAACTTCTTTTATGTTCACAACACAGCCTAGATGATGGAGCGTCTAGTTACATTTGTATGTTTCATTTAACGCCAACGTTTTCACGGTTCCTTTGAAAACCAAGAACCATACTTGATCACAGAGAAAGTGCTAGAAATATCTACACAGAATATCAATTGGCTTAGACAGAGGTTAGGCAGCAAATATTTGGCACAGCACTGAATCCCCCACCCCTTCACCCCCCTGCAGGAAAATCAAGCAGATCGTTGTCTCCCGTTGTTTGACGGTTTTACACCAGGAAGTCAATGCTGAGAGCTGTAATCTAAACTGTTGACCATTTAGTTTGGGGAATTATCCCAGTTGGCATCACTGAAGAATTATATCTACAGCGAAAACCCCAGATATCTCCCACTCTCATCAATGCCGACTGTGCATTCAATCATAAGCAGGCGTCCATTCCACTCACGGCACAAAGCAATTACAAATGGCTGCGAGTGAATTGAAACAGGGAAGAGCTGTAGTGGCGGCTTTTGCAAATGGATTCACTTTTTAAGCTCAAATTAATGGACCCCCTGGCTCGATAGAAATTATATTTCACAATGTATTTTCATAATAACCTCCCGTGAGCTGAATCCAGAAACATCTTATTTGGCAAACATTGCTTGTAGCCTATGGGCCTTTTAGACCAGAGGGATAATACGAAAGAAGGTAAGGATCTGAATTCCTAAAGCACTACAATTAGACTGACAAGTAGGGTGGAGAGAGTACAGAAATATCCTAAAACAAAGCAGGATTGGTTAGGAGTTATTCATTGTTGATTAAAATTGGACACATTTCAGTAAAAGAAGTTGTGTAACAGAAACAAAACTTTTGAAAAGTTTTAGGGAAAAGGTTTTTGCTTTTTGTTGGATGGTATCACCAGTTAAATATTTTTGTTGTGTACTTGTGAACTTCGACAAATGATTCACTCTGCACACAAGATAACTAAATGCTATAAAAATTGTCCTGAATATCAATCCTATGGCCATTCCTTCACTTTTCGGCATTAAAACCACTATAGTTAGGTTTAGGAAATAACTACATGGTTTGGCTTAACACTACTACGTTTGTACAGTGACACTGAATGTTGTGAACGAACAGCTAACTATAACTCCACTCCCACTTCCTTTGAGCGTTTACTGTTGCCTCAGATGGGTTTACATTACATTATACCTAATGGAACGCCCGGTGAGTTTCATACCAGCACTAAAGGGTCCCTTGTGCAGCGGTACCGAACACCGACGGCTGTGACAAAGCCTCGTTTTTTAATGCCCTGGAAATGAGAACGGGCTGGTTACTCCTCAAGCCTGGGCATAACCAACGAAGTTTTGCAATGTTGATGACCAGCAGCACCACAACCTTGGAAAGAGACTAGAACAGAATGAATACACAATACAGTGCATAATTTGAACAGAGGCATGCTATGTTGTGTTTCTTTATTTGAACAGGGACAATGCACAAAGAGCATTAACCTTGTATAAAAAAAGGAGAGATGTAATGTACCAGGGTTTAGAAAATTACTATATTCCAACCTAAGTCCCTGAACAGTTAGGTAGAATAAGGAAGGTAGGTAGGATGTAGCCGAGAAGAGAGAAGAATCCAGCTTCTCTGAACCTGCTCGTCTCTGGGGATGAGCAGACATGTAAAGTAATATAACAATATTAATATACGGCAGGCCAGATATTAATATACAGAGCAGCCAAAATATGTAACTACAGAAGTCTAAATATGAATAGAATGCACCTTATATATTAATATATAACAGACAAAATATTAGTATACAGAACCCAGATATGCTTTAAAGGGCAGACAAGACAGAAGAAACTGAAATACTTGTCTGTATGTGTAATGATGTGAAATTGTTTTAGAGAACACAATATCTGTATAGTAGGCCATGACTACAGTAATTTGTAGTACAGTAATAATGTTTTAATAAACTGCAAGCTTAATGCTTACCAACTTAATGTAACCATATATCACTTTTTATGAAAAAGTGTAACTTTATATCACTTTTTAATAAAAAAAAAAGTGAAGCTGTGGGTATACGCTATATTCACTTTTTAATAAAAAGTGATATAAGGTTACATTAAATGTACATTTACAGTATGTACACAATAGTACACTGAGAAGGAAACATATTGGTTGATTTGTTTAATAACAAATTAGTTTACAAGAGAGAGAATATTATTTTGGTTTCAAAAACCAATTACCCGAAATAGAGACGACTAACTCTGATATTCTAGAAGTACTGCACTGTATTTTAAGCATTTACTTAACGTCACAAAAGTAGCTAGCATGTGTATGTTTCTCTCTCCCCAATACATTATTTATGGTTATCCTTTGACATTTTAAGCGCCAAACGTGAAGCTGTGGGTATATGAGACAATTCAATGTGCAAAAAAAGCTGTCAAAAATATGTCTGTGTCCTTCTACATATTAAATAATTAAATAAATGAAAAATAAATTTAGTCGATGGGAGCATATAAACAGTGTGGTTAAGAAGCCCGGTCTCACCAGAAGGCAATGACATGGCAATTTGTAAGTAATTTTTTTTGTGAGACACTGCTTATGGTCAGTGGGAGGGGAAGTGGATGGGTCCAACAAACATAGGACTTTCAACCAGGAGACCAGTATTGTTGACTTAACTTGAAGTTACGCTAGTGACTTGCGTTACGTTGTTTACATATGTATTTTAAGTGGTGTTGCTGCTGAAACATAGCCACAAGCATTCGCGGTAAATATGTGCCGTGAAATGACACACAGAAAGCTTCAAATCCATTATCATGAGACGCGGAATGTCATTAAAATGTCGTGCTATTTGTACATCTTCCCATGAGTTCAGGTTGGGTTAAGTGTTCCTTTGATAAAAACATAAAACAAAAACCTACGAAGTGATAGATCCAGCTCCAGGAGCCACAATATGTCAAGTTGTTTCCCTTGATATCACTTTTCCAGACATGTCAGAGAAGTCATCACAGGCTTTCTTTAATCATCTCACCGTGAAGGAAACACCTCAAAGTTCACATTCACATTGAGATTGATCTTGGCATTCATCTGGCAGAACAGCACAATACAGACTGCACCTAAAGTTTCACCTTGATCTTCTAGATTATTATCAAACTTCAACAGCTCACTCTCTATTCCATTCTTATTTGTAGAAATATGTAGTGACTCACTAGTAGCAGGGCCAAAGGATCAGTCAGTTGGTCTGTCTGGGCTTACAAAACTTTTGATCTCTGGGTCAGAAAATAAACTTAAAAAATTTAGTTTTCAGGCTTCATCTTTTTTTCTTTATCAAAAAGAATCAGCATGGTTTGGGACAATAAAAAGTCATAATAATGACAGGAAAGTAAGACAAGGGCAAAGTATTCACTCTATGTCTGGTTCTACCACATAAACCTCAATATTTTATAATAATTTTTTTTCTGACTTAAGTTGACAATTATACTGTCTAATTTTTTCTTTGATCAGCTAAAAGCCTATTCACATTTGTTAGTCTGACTCGCTGACTGTGGATATAACGTGGGATTTATGCTTGCCGCATCCACGGGGGTTGCAAGTGTCTGGACGTCCAAAGTAACGTCACACCATCAGACACGGCTCTTCGCTGGTGTTCCGTGGGGTGGGTTTTTGCCTGTCCATGCACATCCAACATTTTATAAATAGGCAGATGCAGATGGGCAGAGAAAATTGAGGACTTTAAGGAGCTTTGAGATTGTTGGTTTGCCACAAGGAGAAACACGCACAGATTGTAAACGATCCAAACGTTTCCTCGTCAGCTCATGTCAGTGCGACCGTTGATGTGCAAAGTATAACTGAGGCTTAGAAGTAGTTTGTTGCCTAAGCTTAACCAAGTCAATATTTTCCTAAACCTAACTAAGTAGTTTGTTGCCTAAGCCTAACCAAGTCGGTCTTTTCCTAACCCTAACTGAGTAGTTTTGATGCCTAAACCTAGCCAAGACGATCTTTTCCTAAACCTAAGTAAGAAGTATGTTGCCTAAGCCTAACCAAGTTGATCTTTTCCTAAGCCTAACTAAGTAGTTTGTTGCCTAAACCTAACCAAGTCAATAGTTTCCTAAGCCTAACCAAGTTGTTCTTTTCCTAAAGCTAACTAACAGACAGGCGGGTTCGTGCTGTGCGTCATGAAAAAAAACAGAAATTGCTGTCTATAATCAAATAAATTAAATTCCGTGACTATTTCAGAAACTGCCATTAGATTGCGTTGTTTAATGGTTACAGGATTCAACAATAGCAGGCTTGAATAAATAATTCAACCATGGAAACTGTCAGATTCCTGAACAGCTTCACAACTTCAATCGAACTTCCCTCCTCTCTTCAGACGGCGCACCGTTGATTGACACTTAAAGGATCCCTCCCCGCATTATTACAGACCCTAATATTCTGTTTCAAGAGAAATTGTGTCTAATTAGCAAAGTGAGAAGTTCTCATGGGGCACTAGGAGGTTCCTCCACCATCCAGGTTTGACATGGTAGAATAAACGCTTTGAAGATTACACGGGGAGGTGTTTCCAATAGTGAAACACCAACTCATGCTGTTCAGAGAACTGGGGCTATGCAAATAACGGTAAGCTACAAGGGCGTTGCATGCACTTTCATCAACACATGAACTGATTTTGTGATATGTAGGTTACAGAGCAACTTGTAAGAGTGAATGAAACAATGTCAGGGTCAAGAACTTTCTCTTCTCTCACATATTTTAAATACTTAACACTAAGCTTTTAATGGTTTCCACTCTAGAAGAAAGTTCCTCCGAGTGCTCGGAAAGGGCATCCTGCATGTACTAATTTTGTGTCTAAATCCAAAAAGGGGATGCAATTGAGGGCAGCGCTCGGTGAAATGATGCATTCGAGGGTGACATCGTAACCTCATGTGGATCTCAGCTTTAGCAGCTCAAAGGAAAATAAAGTCAACCGTTGAATATTCCTCAGGCAATATGCAGCATTCTGGAGTGAAGAGTGAAAGCATGCTTGGAATCCCATCGACAGTATTAACAATAAGTGAAAATGAAGCGAAAGAGATCAGCACAATGCATAATCTAAACTATCTGAATAGAGCTGATTATTGAGGTCTTGGCGAGAAACCAAACTGCAGCTTCAGATAGACAGTTTTCTGTTTGTCTTTCAACTCCATGCCCCCCCCCCATCCCTCCTCCCCGAGCCCATTGATTAGCATGATCAAGTGTCATCAGCCCAAATCAACAGCACCCCACCCTCCCCCAAATGAAGCTCATCAGGCATCACTAATCAAGTACAGCTTGATGCTAGTTTTCAGCCAATCATGCGTAGCCTCCGGCGCTGCGAATAAATAAGGCTGATTTGATCAGTCTAAATTTTTAATCAGACGTTTGAGCTGCGACAGTTATTTTCTCAGTTGTGCCGCCATTTGTTTTGCTGATCCGAGGTCAAGAGGAGGTCGGGGTGACTTTGCTGGAAAAAACAAAAATATCTCGTCGATGTACAGTGCCTCCTCCTCCTCCTCCTCAGCTATCGGTTTTCAGACTATTTTGCTGAATATCATCCATGTTTTATGCAAAATGAAAAAGTATTTCAGCACAATGTGGGTGTTTCAAAATAACTGCAGGAGTGAATCACTAACAGGACTATTTCACTTATTGTCCAGCATATCTCTTCCTGTCATAATAACTAAAGTTATACACTTATGCAGCAGTTTGTCAATAGTTGATATTAGGGTTGTCAATCGATTCAAATTTGTAATTGTGATTAATCGCATGATTGTCCATAGTTAATCCCAATTCATTGTACATTTTTTACCTGTTCAAAATGCACCTTGAAGGGAGATATGTCAATACTTTTATCAACATGGGAGTGGACAAATATGCTGCTTTATGCAAATGTATGTATATATTTATTAAATTAAAATCAATTAACAACACAAAACAATGCCAAAAATTGTCCAGAAACCCTCACAGGTACTGCATTTAGCATAAATAAATATGCTCAAATCATAATATGGTAAACTGCAGCCCAACAGGCAACAACAGCTGTCAGTGTCAGTGTGCTGACTTGACTATGACTTGATTCCTTAGGTTTTTTAGTTTCATATGATGCCATTATTTTCACTCTAGCTTTAAAACTGAGCCAAGTTGCGTTAATGCATTAAAGAAATTGGTGGCGATAAAAGAAATTTGCATTAACGCGTTATTATCACATTAACTTTGACAGCCCTAGTTGATATGTTTCAGTAGCTCTGTTCACTACAAGTGGCTGGACATTTATCTCATTTATTTTCACAGTATGTCATTGTAGATATTGCTGTTATGAAAGACAGATACACTATGCAAAAGCATAAAACCACCGATCACTGTAAAATGGGAACCAAAACTGGATGTTTGGTTGCCATCCAGCTGGCCAGTTTGAGGTATAAGCACATCTGATACTGCTTAAGGCGATATGTCAAGACCCCTTTGGGAAACGGAACAAATATCACGCCACCCACCTTCCTGTAAACCCATTTATTATTTTATAAACCACTGCTAATATTGGACAGAGGAGATTTCTTAGATGAGGATCACAAAAGTTATGACAGTTCATTCTGTGGGTAAATTTCATAGCAGTCCATTTAATAGCTGTCCAGATATTTCACTCAAAACCACAAATTCCAATATCGTTGTGGAGGTAGAAGAAAAGTCAAAGGATCACCAGAGCTGGTAAAAGGTAGTCGATTCATCCTCTTGGAAATAATACAAATAGGACTGATAACAATAATTAATAGCAGTGGATGCAATAAAGTGATAATAGACATAGCAGTAATAATAAGCAGTCATAATAATAGAAATAAGGCTGATAATAATGATATTGTAGTGGGCGTCAAGCAGGGCCGCGGAAGCAGATGCAAGCACGATCCAAGTATAATCCCGATTCACCGATACCTGCGAGACGAGAAAGACCAAAGCCTCCAGTAACATGCAAGAATTGGACATGAATTCATCCAGATGGATAGATGTTTTGTCTCTGTACTAATCTTGGTAAACCTCAATCCAGATTCATTTAATTTGTCTTCAACTTCACATTTTTCCACCCAGTCAAGTGTGTCCCCCTCTCCAAATACCTTCACGGCTCACAGTTGAGAACAATTGTCTTAAAGGGACTATTTGTAACTTTCAGAAATGCTTCTTAACAGCGACACCTGTGGCCGTGAAATCAACGAAAGTCAGCGTCGGGCTCGCGCTTGCTGTCTCTAAATATACCTGAACGAGCATCGCTCAAAACAGTGAGGCGACACACGTCAGCTAAAAGCACAATATCACTCTATATTTCAGCTGCTTGGCAGTAATGTTAGCCAGACGAAGGTCTCTCCATGAACATGATTTAGATCTGATCTTAGTGTTGGCTTTTCCTGCCTCAGCACAGGCTGATGCAGC
>CAKAKQ010014332.1:0-11045 GCA_916700675.1 Helicolenus avius
TGCATTTTACACTAGCTTTTTTTCCCCCAGCCCCTCCAGCTGCCTTGTCTGGTCTATGTGGTCTTCTCTTTGTCCTGCGGGGGGTTGTTTTTCTCCTCAAGTAGCTTATTCAAGTGCTCCACTTGCTTCTCGAGGTGCCCTTTTTCCACAATCAGTTTGACCACTTTGGTGCTGCACTGCTTCACCTTCTCTTCCTGAGAGCTAAGGCTGACCTGATGTGAAACTTTCAGCTGCTCAAACAGCAGCTGAAGAGCTTCATTTTTGTCTTTCTCAGCCTGAAGCTCGGCTGAGAAGCGTTGGTGGCTGGACAAGTAAGCCACTCTGAGGTCCTCGAACTTTTGAAGAACCTCAGATTTGATCATCGTGATCCTTTCCTGTTCATCTTTCAGTGTGCTGATTAACGTCTGATTCAGCTCCTTCTGACGATCCAGGTCTTTTGTGGTTTTGTCCAGTTTGTGCATGAAATTCCTGCTGTAAAATTCCACCAAATCCAACAAAATGTTAAATTCACCCTCTTCCTCCTCCAGGTTAAAGTGGTATTCCATATCACCCTCCATTTGTCGCTGGTAGAGTCTTCTTCCAAATGCCATGAGTAGATGCAGTCTGTCTCACTGATGAGCCGTTCTGTCTCAATTGAAAAACCCTGCTCTCTCTCACAGTAGTGTGATCTCGAGTTCAACTTCAATTCGTACTAACTTGACTTAACTTCGTACTTAACTTCCCAGAACTGGTGGCTTCATGACATCACAAAATATTAAAGAACTCGGAACATTCTATGATGTCATCGAAGCACTCGGAACATTCGATGATGTCATCGAAGCACTCGGAACATTCGATGATGTCATCGAAGCACTCGGAACATTCGATGATGTCATCGAAGCACTCCGAACATTCGATGATGTCATCACAGCACTCGGAACATTTGATGATGTCATCGAAGCATTCTGAACATTCTTTTCATGTTTTTTTTTATTTATACTTACTTTTTATTGTACTGTACTTTTTATTTATGCCTTTATTGTATACATGTACATCATATACAATCAACATATACAATAAAATAGCAAAAATAATTATTCATAATGCCGAAGTTATATGTATCATATTATGTTAATTTAATCACTTAAAGGTCTTACTGGCTTTTTTGTTTTTAACATTAGGTAAGATGCTGCTATATTGTTTGAATTCATTCATAAAGTGCAGGAAAACTGGTTCTTGTTCTTATTAATATGGAATTTTTCATAGTGAGTGAAGAAGACATAAAGATGCAATTTATCACAACTGCAAGTCCAAAATAAGCCGCGGAGGAACAACCTTAAGATATTTGGAACAACTCATTTAATCAGTTATTATATTATAATTCATCCCCATGATGCTGCTCAGAGTGACCGACTCGTCTGCCGACAGCACGGAGCTAGACAGCTCCATTTAGCGGAGGTTCCGTGAGTTACATTATGGTGCGTTCAAGCTCTGCTCAGTACAAATGAGCATTGGACAAAGGAAATTATGACCTGTTTAACTTCCCAACACTGTCTCTAAACAGCTTATAATATATAATTACAACTACTAATGCCAAGATTTTTTTAATCAAAGCCAATATTTAAATAAAAATACAATTATTTATTTTCTAATAATTTTTTTGACGGTCAGAATGAAGCACAACGTGGAAGTGAAAGCAGCGCTCTGTGTATTTAAATGAATTTGTTGTTTAAGTGAAATTGCAGTGAAAATATTTTGTCCCTTAAAACTAGGAATAATTGGGATAAATAATCGTGATCTCAATATTTATCAAAATAATCGGGATTATCCTTTTGGCCATAAATTGGCAAGACATTCTTATTCTGAGTACCCTTTTCCCATTTGTTCCACTACTTCTTCTGATACTGGCTCTCGGCTACTTTAAATTGAGTGTTCATGTCTTCACTTCGCAGCAATAGCCCAATAGGCTACTGATCCTATCTCTTTTTAATAATGACACAACATTTCCTTTTTTATTGCTTTCTGATTTCTCAGAATACCTAAATGTCATGGGACCCACGCGAATGTGACCTCAGTTACTGAAAATATGTAAGTGTACATACTGTGAGTCTGAAAGGGTTAAAGGTTATCACTGAATTACAGCTAAACGTTCCCTTACTTTCCGACTTCATCATCCATCTTTGTACGGCATACATGTGAAACTTCCTTCACGGAATTCATTTTTTCCAGTGTACCGTATCGGACAGCACGTGACTGCCGGGATGCATTCTGTACAATTACTCCACAACAAGCTCTCCAGCTGACGGCCCCACTTCCTCGCTCAATCAGCCTCTATACTGCACTTTCCATTGTTGATTGCAGTTTGTCTTCCTGTATTCTGTTGGGAGTTATTATGTATTGTATTTTGGGTTTTGCTGCCAGCTGCAAAGAGCCTATGAAGCATTAAAGTCTATAGTCTAAGCCTTTAAAGAGAGCGTTCTTTACTGTGATTATGGGCACAAATGAAAACACAAAAAGACGGCATGCGTGCTGAGTAAGGTTAGGAAAAATAAGCTACTTTATGCATATTATGGCAAACCAAATGTGTATTTGTAGCTAACAATACTTATTATGTATACTTAATATTGTCTATGGAAATAAAGACATTTTCTGAAGCTAATACGGCTTTACAAACACAACTCCTTATGACTAGAACTAAGCCAAAAGCTGTTCTCTTTGCACAATTTCCCCAGCGGCTACTGGCACATTCTCCCCACGATTTTGATACAACTGCTTCACACGTCAAATTAGACATTTGTGACTTATATAGAACTATGGCAGTCACGTTACAAACGAATCTACCAAGAATGTGTAGTAAGTTGCCAAATAACGTTGCATTGTCAAAAGTATTTTTTTGGCAAAAGTTGAGATTAGTTGACCCACTTGCTCAACTTCCCCCTTACAATATTACTGTCAGCATCACTGAAGTATGAAATATGACTGAATCTCGAGTTTATTTTAATCTAGAATGATACATACATGTATGTACTAGGGGTGAAAGAAAATATTGGAAATATGTAATATCACGATATTATGTTTTGTGATACTGTATCGATTCTCAAAAACACTGTATCGATTTTTAATTAATAGTTTACATGCAAAGATTAAAGGTCCCATAAAAAGTGAGATTTTCAGGTCTTTTACATTATAAAGCAGGTTTAAGTGCTATATCAAAACGCTCAATTACAAGAAATACACACAGCCCGTATTCAGAAATTGCACGTTTAAAAATTTGTGATGTCAAAAATATACAATATTTAAACCATTACACAGTTTTAAACTTGAACATTCTAAATGTTCTAAAAACTGTTGCCTAGAAACCCAATTCCGTTGCAATTCCATTGAAAGGCTCTAAAACGGAGTGTTTCAGACAGAGGGTAAATATAGGTAGACGGACAGTACGAGGAAAATAATGTGTTTTTTGAACATTACAGCATGTAAACATGTTCTATTAGAAACACAAAATACAAGTATGAACCTGAAAATGAGCACGATATGGGACCTTTAACTCAGTCAATACTTTATTTCATTTGCAAAGTGCTCTCAGTGTATGTGCCCTCTCAAAGTAGTGCTATGATGTTGAATGTTACAGGGACTGTGATAAATGCAAATCCAGATCAACTGTTCTGATTCCATAAAAATATCAACTTTTTTTTACTCAGATTTTATGCATATGGTGTGTTCTTTATACTATGACAGTTTTCTAAAATTTCATTTAAAAAAATCGCAATATATCGCCTTACTTATAGTATCGCAATATATTGAATCATAACCTCTGTATCGTGATATGTATCGTATCGCAAAACTCTTCCCAATACACAGCCCTAGTATAAACTGCAGTTTAAGTGATCAGAAGCATGCAGATAACTACTTAAAATGTTAATTGTTGCAAGGTACTTTCATCACCTACAGCTATGGGTGTAACGATACGTGTAATTGTATTGAACCGTTCGGTACAGGACCTTCGGTTCCGTCTGCGTCATCCTTTCGGTACGCCGTGTGACCCAAACAGCTGTTCATGTCTACTACTTGCAAACAGGAATTCTGGAGAGCGAGTTTTACCCGGACAGTTTTCGCAGCGCACCAGATTTTGGGTTAAATCAAGCTCAATGGGCAACGGTCAGTTTGCGTCAAACTGTGTGCTGACACTTAAACAGAAGTCAGGTATATCTGGGGATTCACCTCAAACCTTTAATTTAAGATGGCATTCACCCAAATGTGTCAATTAACAGAGAAAAACAAAAACAGACTGGACGCTGAGTCCTTCTCTCTGCACCGTTCAGGCAGCCTCCCACTGCAGATTCAGACCGTGCCAAAGCAATAACTGATGCTGTAAGAGTGTTTATCGTGCGACCACACTCGATTGTAGACAATACCAAATTAAAGCATATGTTCAAAGTGTTTTGAGCCACGCTACAATGTACCATCACATGTAAGCTGCAGTTCAGTTCAGGAATTATCGACGAGTCAGAGTCTTATGATGGATTACAAATGTTTTCAGAAACATCTTGTAGTGTACTGTTTAGCTGTCAAATGAGAAAATTTGCTCCGGCTGGTGGGCGGTGCTTGGTATTTCCTCGGCTTACCTCGACATGGCAGCCAGGTCACAAACTTTCTCATTTAACAGCTAAACAGTAAACTACAAGATGTTTCTGAAGACATTTCAGGAGAGAAATAGGCATTAACGTAACAGAATACTGATTCATATTTGATCAGCTCTGCCTAGTTTGACTGTTTAATTGGAGTTTGTGAGTGATTGACAGCTGCTCAGAGAGGGCAGGCTCCAGCTCAGCTATGATTTGTTGGTTTCCTCCAGTTTGTCAAATCTTGCAGATGACCTTAGAAGCACCGGAGGTAATTTTCAGATTGCCTGTCTCATGCAATACTGTCAGGATATAGTGACCGTTTTATAGAAATAACTTTTTTAATCGTATTTGCTCCAACGCTACCTCCTTCAGCTTTATGTATGCACTTCTGTTTCATGATGTAAACAAACCACTTACCTATCAGCTGTGCGCTCGAGATCAGACTGGAGACAGATGGTGAGATGGCTGATACTTGCTATCTTCCCACGTTGGTTGCCTACGATTTAAACAGAAAACATGTGTTATATTGTGATATTTACTGGAAATGACATACAATACAGCCAACAGCAAGTAGGAAACTTTGAGGCAATCTTCTGGCGATCTCTCTCCTCCAGCCAGCTGCCACCTTATTTAAGTTTTTGTAGTGAAATGAGGAGGTATTGTATATAATTCCTCATTTCAACTTCACAAATCAGCTGTTCCTCGTCCGTTACGGCTCTTTCAACGTAAGCGACAGGAATAAATAGAAACAGGGCGTCCCACAACAGTTCAGCTCGGATCGTCATCGCTCTGCACAGCGCTGCATCGATCGTGAAGAAAACGAACACTGCAATCAAACTGAATTTGTCGCTGATGCTCGTTCCCGTCTCATCACATTCAATTAGGACACGTGTAATATGTACACAGTATCCCAATACGCTAGACCTCTGTGTTTTAACATATATCCTAAGGCTCATATGAGACACCACGGAGTAGCCTACAGGTCTATCAACAAGCTTGTAACGCTCATCTCTGGTTTACTGTCAGGTTTTTTATGGTTTGAGTGTTTGATTTCTTTGGTAATTCTCGCAATATTCCATCACTCATTGGGCATATTAGCCAGGATATGAAAATCCACCAGCTTGTAAGTAACTATATGTAGGTAAGTACAACTTTAGTTGTATAGCAACTTTTAAAACACAAACACAAACACAAACAATGTGGATGAGGCCTATAAAAAGGCTTGGCTATAAAGATGGGTTTTTAGAAGCGGCTTGAAGCAGTCCAAAGATTCAGCCGCTCTGATAGATTAGGGGAGGTGATTCCAGAGGGTTGGGGCTAAAACAGAAAAGGCCCGATCACGTTTTGTTTTGCAGTTGGAGCGGGGGATGGATAAAAAGGCTAAGATTGTAACTGGGGGCAAGGTCATGCAGTGCCTTATACAGTATGATTTAAAGTAGTTTGAGTGAGGCAGGTGTAGAGGGAATTACAATAGTCTAGATGGTAGAAAATGAAAGTGTGAATTAATAGTTCAAGATCCGCAGAAGACAAGATGCATCGGCTTTTTGCAATGTTTCCTAGCTCCTTAGCTGGAGAAAACAGGACTGGACAAGTTAGTGACATGATGGTCAAAAGTCATATACTGGTCAAAGATGATATCAAGGTTCTTAGCAGTAGGACTTACATTTGAATGTTACGGGCCAATAAACTGATGAACTACAGTGGCAATATTATCAGCTCCAATTGAAGGAATTTCAGTTTTAGCTTTAGTTTGAGTAGAGAAAGTTAAGAGACTGTTAGGCAATCATGGAGAGAGAACAGTTGATTCAGGTTATTTGTTTTGGCTGAGAAATAGATCGGTCTGTCATCGGTATAACACGTCATGAAAGCGGCTTGACAAATGACCCAGAGGAAGCATGTACAACGAGAAAAGGATTGGTCCAAGGACCGACCCCTGAGGGACTCCACACCGCAAGGGAGCTGAGGAGGATACATGATTGTTGATGCAAACATTGAAATATGTATTTGTCAAATAATAATAAAAACACTTTAAAGCTGTACCAGATGTGCCAACCGAATTTTGCAAGTAAAATAGCATGATCGATGGTGTCAAAGTCAGCAGTTAAATCCAACAGAATTAGGATGGAATATTCCCCCTTTGTCTGCATGTGTTAAGAATGTCATTGGTTACTCTTAGTTAATCTGTCTCAGTACTGTTCTTGTGACGAAAGCCTGATTGAAATGTGTTGAATATTTTGTGCCTGACTATTAATCTCTGTGTAATCGCAGCCTCTGTTGTACACATTACATTCCCTCTAGAACCTTAAAGTTCAAACTGTGCCTATGAGAGGCCTGTGGTTACACTGGGATGCTCCCGGGTGTAAATGTGTGAAATGGTGTGAGTGTGAAGCAGGACATTTGGTGAAAAAGAACATGCCTGCTGAGTGAATCTTTGCTGGATAAATACCGTTTAATAAAGTCAAATAAAGCTCAGTAGGAAGACCAGTGTGGCCAAACAGATCACTTGGCAGGAGCTCAGTATTGCATAAGAAAATACAACACTAACCTTGAAGTTAACCGTTCCCTTTCTCAGTGTTCATGTCGTCCCTCTTCGCTACTGAAACTCGCCTTTTCCTGCATATGTTTGGAATTATTTTGATAGCTCAGAGGGATTAAACATTGGTGGACAGTTGTGGGATGGAGAGCAGTTGCTGCTATCTTGTGATCTTGTTAGTACAGCTCTAACAAATGGACAGACGAGAACATTTGGTCACCAGATTTTCCTCTTGTGTTTTTCCCCATGTTCTGTCTGTCCTTCATTAGTATTAGCAGGATAAACTGGAAGTTATTAGGAAAACATTATCAGTCAGTGGCCATGGACCTGACAGTGAGAACAGCTGACAGATCGAGGGATAATGAGAGTAGATGATGTTACCCATGAGGAGCACCAACCCTTGTGTGGGAGTTGGGTGGAGGAGGCTCATTGCTCATACAGGAGCAATCTTATCATTGTCATTAATAGCATCCTGCTGCTCATGTCCTCTGCTGCCGCATAGGTGGAGCTCCACCGCTCTCCTTCTTTTTTTTTGCATTCCAGTACAAATATTGATATTGGACTGTTATCAGGCCATTAAATAAGCGTTATCGGTCACTATAAGGACCATAGATGTGGGTCAGTAGGGGCCTAAAACGCCTACTATGTTGTAAAAGTGAAAGCGAAACTTATAATCGACATGTTTTAACACGTTCTTAAACTGGATGAAACATTACGTTTTGAACACAAACAAAAAGGCTTCTTTAGGTTTAGGCAACAAAAACAGTTACGTTTAAGGAAAAAGATTGTGTTTTGGCTTAAAAAAGTGAAACTTAACACTTGTCAACACAAAGAAAACTACATGTTGATGGTTTCACAAAGGACACGAACCCTGGCTTCCTGGGTGATAACTCTGTGTTTGGTCAACACATTCTCACTCCCAAATACCGTTGCTTGGTCAGTGCCCCTCGGTATCGCAGTCCAATACACTGGGTACCCCACTTGCGTTATTTTTGGATGGACCAGGGACAAGGGATATTACTTGGTACTGGGTTATTTCGGTCAATACCTTAAAAGGTATCGAGTACCAATACCCAGCCCTACCTACTAGCAATATACACTTGCCAATGACCCTAACCTAACATATCCCGAACTTCTTTGGACGGTGGGAAAAAACTGCAGCACCCACAGGAGCAGGGAGAACAAGCAACCTCCGCACAGAAAGGCACAACAAAAAAATGACAAATATAAAAATTGTGACTCATATTGTCACATGCAAAAATCATCCATTAAGGCATCACTTTTCATTTCTTTGTCGGTCTAATTTCCATAATCGTTGAAGCACTCAAGACTAAATGCTTAACAAGTCTTCTCACAGAGAACTTGACTAAATCATTTGTGCCCAAAAAGGTACATCAGTTCCCACGTAAAAGGAAAGTGTGTTGAACATCGATGTGAAGTGTGACACATTGCATTGACAAAGAGGAGCAGCAGTCACAAGTTGAAATTAAACAAAATAAATAAATAAAGTGGGTGGATGAATATTATTGACATGCAACCTAATATACAACCCCATGCAGTACTTTTTCCCCATCATCCTTGTTTTTCTTGTATGTGTAAAACCATTACATGAGGTAATAATGAACATTAGCGGCTGGATTCAGAGGGAAATCTGGATTTCCTTCTATCCCCGTACAGGAGGCAACCACAGTTCTGCCGACTGAGTTGTAACAACGTGTGTGGTGACAGGAGAGAAAGGCTGATGAAAAAGTCAATTCAAACATGATTATCCTCTTTCTAAAGACAAACAGAAGGGGGTCGACTTCACCACGAGCATCATGGGAAATGTGGCAAAGTGTGAAGACGACGAGGGATAGTTGCTAGTAGCTGCTAGCATTAACTGGAAACAGGTCAGCTGTCAAAACAACACCCATGCAGAGGGAGAATGGAGGAAGGGGAGCGGAGATGTGAGGAGGAGGAGGAGGAGGGAGAAGGAATTCTAGGATGCACAGACCCTCCTCTGGCCTCCTCTCAGCTCCCCCCCCACCCTCCTCCATTTCTCTCTCTTCCTCAGTCAGGAAACCCCCAGCGGTTTTGAATGGAAACCAGATCTCTCATCTTTCGTCTGCATGTTGCGCTGGGATGTCCCGGGCTCATTATCCTGCTCATTATACTCCCCTTTTATTCCCTAACATAAATACTATCTCCCCCATGTCTTTGTCTGTCTCTCCCTTCTACTCGTTTTCCTCCATCTTTCACTCACTCTCTGTTTTTTCATCTCTCTGTCACTGCTCCTGCCCCTCAAACCCCTCCACGTCCTCCTCGAGGTCCCCAGTTGACTATTAGAGGGCCAATGATGTAATCAACTGCTCATTAGTCATTGTGATTGACAGCTGGCATTGTGGGGAGTGGGGCGGGAGGGAGGCACGTTGGTGGGTCAGCCCATCACTGCTGGGCAACTTCTTGATTTAATTTCAAGACAGAGGGAGAGAGAGAGAGAGGGGAGGATGGGTTTAGTGTGAGAGAGAGAAGCAGATGCAAGCATAGGCGTGTGTTTGTGTGTGTGGTTGTATATCAGACACTGGAAGGTCCAAGGCCAATGCTGGCCTGCAGAGAGCTGTCACACAGTGAGACATGGTTTGGATGGCTGACATGCAAGTTGATTTTTTTTCCCCTGAGTGTGGGTAATTTAGCAAATCAGATTCATATCATATGTTGT
This sequence comes from Helicolenus avius, assembly GCA_916700675.1. Classification (NCBI taxonomy): domain Eukaryota; kingdom Metazoa; phylum Chordata; class Actinopteri; order Perciformes; family Sebastidae; genus Helicolenus; species Helicolenus avius. Next base: position 9,836 of record CAKAKQ010014332.1, read on the forward strand.
TTTTAGCTTTTTGCTGTTGTTTGTGCTTCTATGTGAAACTTCGTATGCTGCCGTCTTGGCCAGGACTCCCTCGGAAAGGAGAATTTTGAATTTCAATGGGAATATCCTGGTAAAATAAAGGTAGAATAAAAATATATATAGGTAATTTAAAAGCCACTCATGAATATGATATCGAAACATTGCACAAAGTGCCAAATGCCCTGATATCTAACCTAGAATTCAACACAGTGCTCAATCCATACCAACTCAAGATTCAATGTTCAAGGTACATTTATTGTCATTTTACAATCAATGGGCAACTTAAGGTTCTGAAAAGTGAAGCCAATGCAGAAGTGCCTTAAACTTGCATTCTTTCTAATAGCCAGCAGGGGGCGACTCCTCTGGTTGCAACAAGAAGTCTTATTGTATAGAAGTCTATGAGAAAATGAGCCTACTTCTCACTTGATTTATTACCTCAGTAAACATTGTAAACATGAGTTTACGGTCTCAATCCCTAGTTTCAAGTCTTCTTCAATACAGCATGATGTTCATTTAGTGAAGTACGGTCCCATTTAGAGTCAAATAGACCATAAAGCAGGGGATGCTTTAAGGCGTGGCTACCTTGTGATTGACAGGTCGCTACCATGGTGTTGTCCAGTCTGGGTGTTTTTTGTCTGAGAAATTTTACCCTTTCACAGTGTCTTTACAGTTCAGGAAAGTTAATTGTAACATTTTGGTCGCCAAAAAATGCTTTATGCAGCGTTCGCTTGTTCATAGCTCCGCCCTCTCACTTCTGGTTCCAAAAAACCAAGATGACGACGGACAAAATGCCGAACTCGAGGCTTCAAATCGGCGGTCCACAAACCAATGGGTGACGTCACGGTGACTACGTCCACTTCTTATATACAGTCTATGTCTACAACACAGGGTTGCATAACAAAATGCATTTCAGTGTTTCAGACAGAAAGTGAAAACAGATGCTGCAGCACAGCCGGTATGGGAAAAATAAAACGTTTTTTGAACATTAAAGCATGTAAACATGTTCTAGTAGAAACCCAAAATACAAGTATGTACCTGAAAAAATAAGCATCATAGGTCCACTTTAATAGTTTTTGGACAACAATGGAGGCCTAATTGCAGGTAGGAATATAAAATAATGGGCTTTGGTTACACAGAAGATACATGGAAGCATCAGTTAAATGATGGTTTTGTTTTTTTCATAGTATTTGTT
>CAKAKQ010014333.1:0-10897 GCA_916700675.1 Helicolenus avius
CGCGAGCAGCTCGTCGGTAGCGGCACCTTCCTCCTCTACAAGCTGACAGAGAGAGAGAGCCTACGCCCTCTTCCTCACGAAGGAGGACTCATGGTCCTAGCGCCGCTGAGTTTTATTTTGCTCTCTGTCATTACAGTGTCATTAAAAAATTCAGTTAATTTCAAATTCAATTCACTTTAATTCAAGTTAAAAAAATTAATAATAGATCATTTAACCATAATGTTATCATTCAGTTGAGTTTAGTTATGTTCAGTGCAACTCATTTCCTTTGAAGGTCCAATATCATAAGATAAGATAAGATAAGATAAGATAAGATAAGATAAGATAAGATAAGCTATTCCTTTATTAGTCCAACAGTGGGGAAATTTGCAGTGTACAGCAGCAAAGGGGATAGTGCAAAAAAAAGAAGCATCGGCTAACACAGTAAAAAAAAAGAACAAAGTATGAACCATTTAAATAGAAAGAACTATAAAAATAGGAGCAGTATATGCAGTAATGACAATAAACAGACTATTAAAAAATTCACAAGTGGAAAATGATATTGAACAGTGAGAATGTAATGAAATTCCACCTGAAGATATTGCACAGTATGAATTACACCTGAATCATGCTCATTTTCATGTTCATGCTTGTATTAGATTTCTACTAGAACATGTTAACATGCTGTAAAGTTAAAAAAAATACACATTATTTTCCTCATACTGTCTGCCTGAATATGCCTGTATTTACCCTCTGTCTGAAATGCTCTGTTTTAGTGCATTTCAATAGGATTGTGTTGCCAGGCAACAGCTTGGGTCCATTTTCACTTCCTGTCAGTAAACAGGAAGTAGATTCAAGATTCAAGACCTTTATTGTCAGTGTGTAGTACAACGAAATTAGATTGTGACAATCCCATAGGTGCTAATGAAAAGATAATACAATAAAAAAAGAGATAGTGCAATATAAATATAAAAGATAATACAATATAAGATATAACAATACAATATGTATATTGATGAGATTACAGTTTTGCCAGATTATTGCACAGAGTGTCCATCAGACAATTATATAATTATTGCACAGAGTGATCAGCATATTTTATTGCACATGTCCGTAACAGTAGATTTACATTGCACGTGTTCAACTCATGTTCATGTTCATGTTCATGCTTGTATTATATTTCTACTAGAACATGTTTAAATGCTGTAATGTTAAAAAATACACATTATTTTTCTCATACTGTCTGCCTGAATATGCCTATATTTACCCTCTGTCTGAAGTGCTCTGTTTTAGCGCATTAAATAGTATTGCGTTGCACGGCAACAGCTTGGGTTTGTGTTTACTTCCTGTCAGTTGATGTGTTTGTGTGACTAAACAGTAGTATGTTTATTTTCAGACGCACTGAGCAATAATTTACTGTCACTTCCTGAGAGCTTCCTTACCAGACGTGTAACTGTGGTAGCCCGTGCTATTGAACAGATGCATTAATATGTAAGCAGAATCTATTGCCAATCTGAAACTATTGTACAGTATGTACAAGGGTAGAATAAAATAGAAAATACTTTATTGTCTACTTTTAGGCGAGGCATGCCTATAGCACATGCAAACCAAAGACACATTTTTCTAGAAATTTGTCTTTGGTTTGCATGTGCAAAGTCTGCTATTAAAAAGGTTACATTAAAACACAACATGGGTGATCACATCCAGACAGGATACATTTAAACACAATACACAATAGAAACTACATTAAAAGGAGCAGCAGGTACTTGATGGTGAGGACTTGGTTTGAACAGGATTTGGAGATCTACCTTCATCTCAAGCATGAACAAAGTATGGATGTTTTCAACCGACAGTGTGACATGTCTACTGGTTGTCAGGTCATGTAATAAAAGCCAATATTTGACAGATATCACTCAACAGTTTATTTGTCTTGCCAGTTTAAAACTATACTGGAACGTCTCTTTTGTATCTGTTTAGTATTCATGTTTTTTTTCAAGCCACTAATGCCTCCAAAAATACACAATTTTCAAGAAAAAGACAAGACGTGTAAAGTACTCAGACAGTTTTGAATTACTAGCTTTGTCACTTTGTTGCACAATCATTGCTCATTTCCCAATGTACTACTGTTGTAATGATTGATACAGGTAGGAGCTATTTTTTTCCCCTGGCAAAACGACAAATAGGTGGGGTGAGCCTTTTGGATCCGCCTGCCCTGATTGAACTTTTACCTAGATACTGTCTACAGGGCTGCAGGCAAACGCAGACACATGCCTACGTGTACGCTGACGTACCACCATGATGCATGCTTTCTTCAGATTTGGTTGCAGGTTGTGCAATTTCACCACTGATGTGCAGACTGTACTGTCTGGCAGACTTACCTTTGGATGGTGGGCTGATGATAAGCCTATCATCTGATGATATTGCAGTTTGACTTGGACTTACCCATGTTCTCTATTTTATATCATTATATAAATTTGGATTTTGGACTGTTCGTTGGAGAAAAAAAAGTTTTATGTGCCCATGATCACATGGACAAACACTTGGCCAAAAATCCCCAATTCAAACATGGAGAAATCCTGTTGCAAAAGTCTTTCTTGTGACATTCTCTTCAGAAAGGTTACCTCGTCGTCAGCATATGAATTGTACAAGTAATCTGGATAAAAGATTTGACCACATCCTGAACAGTTTGTCATTGGTTCTTTTCTACTACAAGTAATTCGCTGACATTGATCTGTAAGAACTTATGAATTTGGCAAGAATACTGTGGCAAGCTGAGCTTTTCTCTCAGAAAAACCCAACAAGTCAAAGTTTCCAGTTCAACTGTGAGCTTTTTTTGCTTCTCAGAGCAGAGCATCGGCTCGGCAACAACTCATCCTTGTACTCAGTCACATCTGGGCAACTGGCTCACCAAATTGACGCACCACAACACCCACAGTCTAACCATATTTTCCCGTAATACTGACTGAAGTACCAACTGTAGGAACAGTGCAAACCAAAATGTCAAACAGTGATACTAACATTGCAGAAACATGCAGAAACAGGGACTGCTGTCGATCAACCTGTTGCCACTACCGGTGAAATCACATCTATTGCAGGGTATATATATATATTAACCTTTATTAAACTCGAAAATTCACTGAGGTTTCCCTCATTTACAGTGACGTCGAGTGACAGACAAGTCAAAAGCAATTACACAACAAATACAAGATAAAAACAGAGAAAATCATGCAAATGCGGTAAAACAAGATAAAAACAGGGAAAGTCATTACAACATATGATAAAACAAGATAAAAACAGGGAAAGTAACACAACACACGATAAGACAAAGATAAAAACAAGGAAAATTCACCTAAAACAGTTGCACAGTGATATACAGTGGTTTGTGATCGTGGTTTTGAATTGTGCATATAGGTTGGAAGAGTGTCGATCTTTAAAGTGTGTTGAAGGTTGTTCCAAGAATCAGGAGCACTAAAGGAAAAGGCAGATTTTCCGAAGTCAGAATATACTATCTTGTCTTATGTTGTGAAAAAAAAAAGTTTTTTCAATGATATAGACCTCTGTGCTTTTGTGGATATTATACATATCCATTGATCACTTTACTCTTAATGCAAAATGTCTTGTTGCATTGCATTATCTGAGTCTAAAGGGTGAGACTGGATGTTTTGAGTCTCAGAGACTGATGATACATTTGACATTAACAAAAGGTATGGTGTGTTCAGCAATAGTGGGACATTTAGTTTTGCCTTTGGACCACCATTTGTCATTGAACAGTCCCTTTTATTTCATCATGGTGTGCACGGTTGAAGGTCAAAGATAGACTGGTTGGCATGAGTTCAGGGAAAGTGAACCAGCAAATGAACTGGAGTTATAAGCATTGGAGCATCGGATGACTGTCCCACATTTGCTGAAGGCGTTAGCCAACTGGGACAGTGTTTCTTAGCATGTTTAATGCAGCATTTATGAAATATGTTAATTCAATAATGTACAGGATTGATAAATTGGCTCAAGATGTTGTGCTGTAATGTTGAGATTGGTAGTTCACTAGATTGAAGATGTCAAAATTGTAAATCATTATGTATTCATTATTATTTTATATTTACCTGCATCTATATAACTATATTGTTTTCAAATTGTAATTTGTCACATAGGCCTATATATGTGCAAATACATTCAAATAGTTTGACAAATATAGCAAATCAGTAAAAGATGTAAAGGCCTATTTACTGATTGGCCAATGTTCATAATTTAAAGAAATGTATAGAAGACATCATTATTTTTGTGATTATACTAATTGTTAAAACAATTAGTGACAGTCATTTGATTATAGTATAATTGGTTCAAATGTTAGTTTAACAAACACAATTATAGTATACTTTTTAAACAATTTACAGTAGCTTATTAAATGATCTAAAATACTTGATATGTTGTCTTGTGATTTAGTGTGAGTGAATATTTGTTAGAGATCTTGAACCCACCCTGTAGGCCTAGTAAAAAAAAAACATTTATTTAATTATTTAATTAATTATTTAATTAATTTAAGGTTTCTATCTTACCACCATGAACTATACTACTGTAGTACTTATTATTTTTAATTCTAAATAACTAATTAAATTATTTAAAAACTTAGTTTTATGTTATTTTTTCTGTAACTTTACCTCTAGGAGTGGGAAGAAGGCTGGACCTGTCTCTGTGTGGGAGTGGGAGGCGATGTGTATGTGTGTATTTATGTATGTACATATTACATATTAAATGTAAGATATAATTATTTTATATTATGGCACCGGTGTTATGTTTTCTTATGTTTGTTATGCTATGTTTGGAAAAAAGGAATAAAAAGAATTTGCCAAAAAAAATAAATATTAATCTTTACTGTTTTACTGCTAAATTTGGTCAATGTCCACAGAAATAAGAAATTACCTACAAACATTACATGCAAGGCACATTGCTTCTCTCCCACCTATAGATCAGATGCGGTGCTACACTCTCACGTGACATTGTACAGCTGCTGCAACATATAATGAACGCACCTGTCTATTGGCAGTAAGGCGGTCCATTCAAACTGGCAGTGCCCTGCACACTGTTTTGGTCTGTAAAGCTGCTCTTTAACTCTGCTGTAACATTTCTGTAACGTTTAGCTGCTAACGCTGCTGATCATCAGTCATCTCATATCTCAAAACAAAGCTCACCTGTTAACAGTCCGCAGTAACAAGGACTTTGCGGAGGAAATAATAGTGTTTGGTGCGATCAGCTGTTGCTCCTGCATGATGGTGGGGCCTGTATGTGCACTTCAAGCCAGAGACTAAAGTTTTCTGCGAATCCAACCCTTGCCTGAGACACTCCACCAAGTAAGTTCTTGCTGCTTATGTCCATATTGTGAGTTGATGTCTCTGTACAGTTGCTTTGTGTATGCATGACAGGCTATATGATTATGCCCAGAGGTTGCTGCATGGTGCTGCTGGTTGGATCTGCTTGTGCTCACTACTATAGCTGCTTGCTGTTAGCCTATTTTCTGCTCAGTCTTCTTCTGATGCTGCTGCTTTCTTCCTATCTCCCATGTGCAATGTTTGCTTTAAGTGATCATTGTGAATTACTTTTGCTTGTTGTTTTTTGGTGGATGCATTATGATGCTTTGGTACTGCTGATTTTCATTGGGGTCCAAATATGACACATGTATTGAGTATCATTGTTGTGGGCTGAATTGGTTACAATATTTCCCTCTACAGAAAGTTATAATTGTTTTGGGGAGTTTTCTGTTGGCTCACTGCAACCCAGAGCTTCTGTAGAGGGGGGATATTCACATGGTTGCCAGTTTATTAGGAACACCTATAGCTAAAACGAATGCAGTCTCTAATACAACAGTCCGGCTATGAATTATCATGAAGGTAATAATGTTCAGTTTTTGTTGATTCAACTTTCTGATCACTTTGGAGGATGTTGTGTTGAGTTTTATTGTGTTATACAGAGAGTGTTTCTATATAAATACACTGGGGTGGACAAAATAATAGTAACTTGTCATATTAATGTTGCCACACACTGCCCACACACTTCTAATTTTGGCTTCATAGGAAACCCATCATGGCTGTTGTCACATACAGAATAGTTTTTTCAACACTCTTCTTGTTATTCAGCTGAACATTAGAGAAATGGCTCAGCTAAAAATTAACGTGTTTATGTGTCCGGTTGTTCGTCATAGTTATCATAATTACATCTTAACTGCTCAGCTCCTGTGGTTTGTGCTGCTGCTATACACTCAGACAGATTCAATGCTTATATCCAACTACTGGTGGTCATCTGCTGATAATTAATGCCAGATAGAGTGTCTGCTGCAATTATGAATGTCCGTGATTTTAATATGAATCCAAGTGAATGATTCTCTGCTGCATGTAGCTGCCATGTTTTGGCCAGCTGCTGAATTTCATGTGGTTTGCTTGTAATGTTGAAGTATTGATACACGAGTACCAGCTGGGCTTTCTGCTCTCTCTTCTCTTCGACAGCAAGTTGATACACAATGCTATTTATCTTTTAATGAAAATGAATAATTTGATGCCCTCAATGTTCTGTCAAGTTTTCCCTGTGGTATCGAAAATGGTATCATATTTAGATATTTTTCAAGGTATTATATTGGAGATAGAAATTCCAGTATTGTGATGACACTATTTTTCTGGGTTCAGGTAATCTCTCTTTGTTAGATGGTGCATTACCTGAAATGGTTGGAGATGCTTTGTTGGGAATAGCCACATTAATATGATTCCACATAATGACTGGGACCAGGCTCTTTGGCGGCAGGAGTTAATTAATGTCACTCCACTCTGCAGATCATATGTAGGTATATGGTTGCATGCACTGATGAGGTCAGAGCCTGGATGGACTCGCATAAATGAATCTGCTCCACCTGAGCCGGCAGACTGAACTGCTTATGCTCCTGCACCTTTTCACTCTTGCTCTTCTTCTCCCCTGTTACCTAATTACGCTTCCCAAAATACCCAGCGTTTACATTTCATCATGGAGTCATTAGTTTCCCACGAGTCTCTTGGGTGTAATTCTGCTGTAGGACTGAAAGGTGTGACCTCTCACCTGTCTGTCTGAACACATCATCTTAAAGTCTCCCAGTGGAGCATCTGCCGCTGAGGCTGGGAGTGCTACAGCATCAGCTGGGAATTCATCATCCCAGTTCATTCTCTCTGCAGCAAATACATCTCCAGTGTTGTTGGGGAAACATAATAAGGGCTGTTTAAAATGTATTTGTGTCTACTTACGTGCTGCTTACCTGCATGTCTGTTGTGTTTTGTGGGTTAGTGAGTGCACCTGTGTGGTGGATCTGGCCTCGAGGGGGAAGTTTGAGGCATGTCAGGCATCTGGAGCGAGAGCGTTTCAGAGTGCAGAGAGTTCATGCATTCATGAGTTGTGTCTTTTTTGTAATCCAGGAAGTCACTCATGTGAACATGCGAGGGAATGCGAGTTTGTGTGTGTGTTGGGACTGCAAGGCTATCATCGGCACTGGTGTTGAGGTTTCAAGACGAGAGGCACCGAGGCAGAACATCTTAAATATCTATTGTGCTTTTGTTGTTGTTGTTTGAATTATACAAGATATGCTTTTGTTTTGTGCTGAAGCCGATTAGTCAATCGAGGACATGTATTGACATTTTTTTAAAAGGAATTGTTTATAATTTTTGTTTTAAGTAATTAAGCAAATCTATTACTATTAATAGCACCTACATTTTTTCTCTTTGCTCTTCTTCATTGTAAATTAAATCACATTGTTGCTTTTTGCAGAAGCTCCATTTACTAGCTTTTTGTGGTGCTTTCTTTTTAAAAAAAAAACACATTTTATAATAAAAGTACAAACCATACAGAGCAGAAGTTGAGGAGCTTTCAACCACAAATCTTGGTCTTTATATCAGCAGATACTTCATAGAGTTTGACCTTTTACCTTGGAGTTAAGACAATAACTAATAGTTGCACTAAAATGTTTATTTGCAGCTTTGTTTTTGTTGGAATTGTCTGGTTTGCTAGCGGTTTGAATCCAAGTTCTTACAAAGATTTCATATCGGAAATGTAACTTTTTAGCGTTTTAGCATGAATTCATAATATATAAAATAGGGCTGTAGATGTTAAATGCAAGACTGAGGCAGACATGGAGAGATTAGTAGAAAAACAGAGAAAGAGAGAGACTGCTGCTGCATAGTATCAGTTCCCTCTTTTGGGACTTGGATCCAGATGTTCATGTATGCTATGAGGGATTCTTCACACTGTCCTGCTGTTATTCCCTCCCAACCCTTCTGGGTCCATACGTGTTTTTGTTTGCTGGGAAATTTCTCACAATCTTCTGGATAACTGGCTGACTCCAGATGATATGATTAGGGATGCAGTAATCCAACGTTTTCTCCCCTGATACCGATTTTGATACTTAAACTCAGAATATACAATCTGCAAAGACCCTCCAAATGGAGTGAACTTTATCTAGCTATAAGAATGCAAATACGTCACAAAACTATTAACTCATTATTGCATTGTTTTCTTTTTTTGCCTTCATCATCTCATCATTACAAAATCATGCCTTTTACCAAGAATTTAAAAACATTTCTTAAACATTTACCACTTGTTCTGTATCATCTCTTTTGCAAAATATATATCCTTAAAATCAATTCACTTATACCTTTTTGTTGACATTTTTATAAATTTTATCTTAAATTTCCCAACTTTCTGCTTGTAATTGTTTTACATAACTGTGTTTTATTTTACATTTTAATCTGTCAAATTGAAACCAAAAGAGATTTCAGCAATATGCAGGATTGGTTTCAGTATTATATAAAACAAGAGCTTCTGTTTCTCTTTAGATCAGGGTGACATCATCCCAGCAGAGCAGAGAGACACAGTACAGTAATCTCATAACTCCTGACCATGAAATGACCTCTTGGCTGTGCTGCATATTGTACTGTAAATTGCTGATGTTTATCTGTGCAGAAATGCAGTTAGAGGCATGGGTTTCCTCTTTTGAACGTGTTATCTGCTGTAGTGTTTCCCTCTAAAGGAAGAGAAGCGTTTTCCTATGACCGCCACCACCCATCTAGAGTCATACATCAACATGACACACACTCCCTCCTCACATCCAAACCTGCGCCTTTAGTAGAATCAGCACTTCCTAATGTAACACCTTGTTCCTACTGCTTTGGCTACGTGTGCTTTTAAATACGCCGTGTCCTTGAGGCAAAACACATCTGCTCTGAAACACAAAGTTTAACACATTTCCTCGGCCATCTGGACGCGCTGAGGTGCTGCTCACACTATGATGGATTAAGTTATCTTAAATGTACTGGCAGTTCCTTCTTATGCCTGAACCACAGTAAAAAACATATAATGCTGTATAAAAGGGCTGAAACAATTAGTTGAGTTATACTGACAAGCAATACTGATAATTGATTCATTGTTTAAGTTATTTATCAAACAAAAATACCACCACTCGAGGCGTCTATGGCTCAGAGGTAGATTGGGTCATTCACCAATCGGAGGATTGGCAGTTCGATCACCGGCTCATCCAGTCCGCATGCTGAACCCAAAGTTTCTCCTGTGGCAGTGGTGTGTGAATGAGTGTTTAGATTAGATCCTGATGGGCAAGTTGGCACCTTGCATGGCAGCTTCTGCCATCAGTGTATGAATGTGTGCGTGAATGCTGACATGTGGTGTAAAGGGCTTTAAGTGGTTGGAAGACTAGAAAAGCGCTGCATAAATGCAAGTCCATTTACAATCCAGCTTCTTGAATTTGAGAACTTGCAGCTTTTCTCAATTGTATATTATTGTATTGTAAATCGTATTGTTTGTTTTGGACTGTTGGTGTCACTTTGGGCTCTCAGGGCTTTTGATAACCACTTTCCACTATTTTTTGAGTTATTGTTACTGTTCTTTTTTGATAAGATAAGATAAGATATTCCTTTATTAGTCCCACAGTGGGGAGATTTACAGTGAGTGGCAGCAAAGGGGATAGTGCAAAAAACAAGAAGCATCAGCTAACACAGTAAAAAAGAGCTAAACAAAGTGAAACAAAATATGAATTAAACTAACAATTATTCAAATAATGCTGTTGGTTGCAGTCCTGCTGTTTGCACTAAATTCAATTTTTAGACCAGTGTTTATTAGGGATGTTCGTAGCGTGAAATTCAGTGCACATACTTGTTTTGAACTGCAAAAGTTAGACTATGCGTTGGATATATGGCTAACCCTGTTATTGTGGCGACAGTCGTCTGAGCCACCCATAACCCTGCAAAGAAGGCCTGAAGCACTTTTTGAAAATGAATGCAAAACACAGACTGGTTGGTAGACCCAATGTGTTTAACAGCTGTACAGTCTAATGCAATTCAATGCAATAGACCTGTAGAGTTTATAATAATAGTTTTCTGTTGATACAGGTCGGAAACATGTTGACTCTTGATGGTATTTTTTGAGGCTGTATTTCATGGTGGTGTTGTAGAGGATTGCATTAAGGTGTATCTAATATATTGCCCCTTCCTATAGCCTATATATATACAATGTGGGGTCAAAATAACATGAACACTTGAATACAATCTTGGCAGCAACAGTACAAACTTCAAAAATCCCAGAGAGATGAATCAACACCTCTTTGTCACAGCAAAGAATATTGTAAGCTTCTGAATGCTTCTCTGCTACAGGGACAGGAAATAAAGGAAAAGAGCGTAGGGGAATGACATGCATTACATTCCCATACAACTAAACTGCATCCGCAATTACGTTTCAAGGGAAACACATTTTCTCCTGGATTACAGTCACAGTTTTAAACACGTGGTTAATGTTGTAAATTGAAACACAACTGCTGTAAAGCGCCCAGGGAGTAACAAAACTACTTCGCTAGGCAACAAAAATAAGCGAACATTGACTTTTAGTTTCCTTTCGGAGGAAATTCCTG
>CAKAKQ010014334.1:0-10065 GCA_916700675.1 Helicolenus avius
TTATCACTCCATAAATCAGAAAGTACTGTCAACAGCCATAAAAAAAGAAATCAATTTTTGCCATGTTTTTAGGAATAAAATGTTCTATAAATCAGGCTATGAATGATATATGAACAAACCCCTCTGTAAAAACCTTCAGAATATAGATAGGAATGAAACTGTAAAGTTAGGTGTATGTACTGTAAGTGCTGCTGACGTGGAGATTTCTGTCTCAGAGTCTGACTCATTTTGAGAAAACAGCCTTTAATTGATTGTAAAATTACACTACAGGTGAATATGGTAAAACATTTAACTAATAGATATTACAATGAATCTTCCCCAGTTGATAACTTACATTAAGACTATTATTTTTTGTATTACAAGTTTTATGAAATTGTATGATTAAATATGCAAATGAGGCATTATCTAATGTTAACTTTTGGAGAAATCTACAGACGCAAATAGACAAAGTAGTAAAATAAACACCTTAATGTATATATTGGATGTTTTCTTTCACCTGGAAAGAAGACATGTTATGGAAGCATAATAGCCCCAAATCTCAAAATTGATCAGTGCATTAAAAGTGATGTTTTTGCCTGCATGGGATGTCTCGCCTTAAGGTTGATAAAAGAGGACATGATTTTCTTTCCTAACAGTGTTGCCTTGCACAGAGAAACCTTGTCAAACACAACCTTAGACAAATCCTCCCCTCTCCCTATGTGTCCAACACGCTCCATAAAATCAGCTCACAGCCTTTCATCTAAAGCAGCAGACTGAAAGAGGGTGTAATGCGGCCTCGAGGGTTAAGCTTCCCTGTTGCCGATCACATGAACCGTCTCCTGTCAGGAGGGATCAGATCCCACCTCGGACCCCCTAGGACTTCTAGAGTCTCACTCCTCTCTTGTCTTTTCTCGGTGTGTCGAGGTTAGACATCGTCTGTACGTCTCGCTTGTTCTTATGTTAAAAGAAGTGAAAGTGCAATGTCAAAATAGTGTGGACTCAAACAAACAACGGATTGTCAGTGAGTTTCTGCCTAGAGTTCAAGTTTGTCTTGAGATCTGGAAGATGGAGGATGAAATCGAACGGTGGTGCAACACTCAGTAATACAGGGTGTTAGACTGACCCTCTCAATCATGGTGGGAATCACAAGACCACATGACCCTGAGAGCTGTGGGGAAATAGCTCCTAGATAGATCTCCCAAGGCAAAAGCCCAAAGAGCCTAAAGGTTGGGTGAGGCTTGAAACAAACTAGTTTGTTCTGTATATCGTCTCTTCTGACCATGTCTGAAGGTGAAAATGTTTATAGCTCTTCTGAATGGCCAAGCTCGATGGCGGGGAAAGCTGGCGATGATATCAGCAAGTGATAATCATTTTAATATGTGAGTAACAGCGCACACTTTCAGACAATCTTTTCCCGAAGGCATTCATAGTGTTGCACTCGTTTGTACACACAAAAAGTGATGGTATACTTTTGTAAAAAAAGAAGAGACTGAATGATAAATTCAAATCCTGCATATTATGCAGCTATGGAAAGATTTTGGTCATGCTTTAAAAACTGATTAGATTGACTGGAAATGGGAAATTGAACAGCTGTCTCCCGTGTTAAAGGAACAGTGTGTAGGGGGATCTATTGCCAGAAATGGAATATAATATTAATACGTTTGTTTTCTTTAGTGTACAATCACCTGAAAATAATATTTACTGTCATATTTACTACAGCTGAAGAGGGCTTTGTCACTTGAACGTAAACATGTAGTTTTGGGGCTGAAACGATGGATTCTGTCATTTTTCTTGGTAGGACAGCGTCCGCCGTCGGAATAGGTGTAAGAGTACAGTTTGTGGACAGTCAGGTGGCCGCTGAAGGCTGGAACCTTAGCGGACCAAAACCTGGCTTCAGAGATACTTTACTCTCCATGTCTGAAACAGAACAATATTCCTGCGTGGGGCATACTGTATGTGACAAAGTGTATTGTTGTTTATCAGCAGTCTCCGTGCTCCAGCGTAGGCAAAAACACACAGTTAAAATGTTAAAATAACAACAGGCAGCGCTATCCAAAGTCTGGCACCCCAGGATTCTGCAAATGTGCGTGTTTGAATGTGTGTGGCTGTGTGTGAAAACCTAAAAATGTTTTAACTACAGCTCTCCACAGCTCGTAAACATACAGTTGAGCATAACAGCTTGGAGTCATATGCACACTGTTTTTATAACTGTGGGAGTCACAAAGAAACACTGCAAAATAAAGTATTTTTAATATGCAGAATGTAATTATAACTAATGGTTAGTGGCCACCTCCACTATCACTCACCATCTGCCTGACTTAAGTGAATTTAGTTCCTACTAAATTCTTCAACTTCAAAATCAGGTTACCTTGTCAAATATGTTAACTTTGCATGCATGTTTTTAAATTACCCCACTTCTGGGAATAGCAATTAATCTGATTTTCATCACACTGTAAGTAATGCACTCCTGCTTATCATTTTAAATGCCTGCTGTGGCTCGTAACATAATTTTGTGTGCTATTGTTACAGTTCCACCGCACTGGCAGCTTGAGATTTATGCCTTTAAGTCTTGCAACACACAATTATCTGTGCAAGTGTAGCCTGCAGTATGTGTGTACATGTGTGTGAGTGGGTGCAAGTGTGAAACACACAAAACTGTTTTTACTGGCAAAGCTCACAGTTCTCGAACAACATTAAATCCAACAGCTTGAAGCCTTCTGGAAAAATAAGAGTTTTCGTCTCAAAATGAACTAAATGCACAAGCACAGAAAAAAATGGTATAAAATGTAACTGACTCACAAATGTTCAGTTTTTAAGATAGATAACTTCTGACAGAGCTAACAGTGTAAACCTACTGGAGGGTTGGCGCTACACCTCTACGACGACGATCTGTCTCTCTATCTGCTAGCTCGTATCCATCTATCCATCTATGTATCTATCTATCTATCTGACCAGCTATTGTGAAATTGGTGGTTCTTGATTTAATTTAATATTTTTTAACACCTCATGGTTAAACATGCAGTGCGGACTTGTATCTACCCATTCTGGCAGTGAGAGTAATTACAAAATCTCTGTTTTTGTACACCAACCAACCGGTCTCACACAGCCAGCAGCTCCTCAGAGCTCCAAAAACATCAGCGTAAATTTTACACATATGCTTTATTTGGATAAACTGATCACATATTGGGAATCTAAAATGGTTACTTATTCGCCTGAAAAATTACTAAAACTTTATCAGCTTTTTTTAAGCTTAAAAACTGTTTTTTTGGGCAAGTAAAGGATGATAAAGCTGCTGAAGATAAGCAAAGTGTCGCGCTCTGAAAAATGGAAGTAAGATTACAAAATGATGCCGCGCAGCAGCGCCCTAGTTCAGGCAAAGAATAAGGTGAATATTAATGCTCTGAGTCCCGTGTATATAAAACCTTTAAATGTGTGCTCCCATTAACCAAACGCAACTGTGGTTGGGTTTTCAAGTTCAGAGTTGGGTTTTAAATTTCACATTTCTTTCTTTCTTCAAACCAGTAATGTGTAATCATTCATAAACGAGACCACGTTTTGCTTGGGGATACATAACATTTCAGTTAGATCCTATTTGGCAATACATGAATGTTGAGGCTTGCCATTCTTTTCATAGCATATCTCATTTATCAAGCAAAATACTGGATATGTTTTAAACAGAGATTCTTTTCCTGATTTACAATATTTAGCAAATATGTTGGCTGACCATATCTGTCAAACTGATTTAGATTTATCCTAGCATCATGTTTACAATAAAATGAAATGCATGTTGTGTATTGAAGCCATACATCATTGATTGGATACACACACGGCACCAAATATATCTCTTCTTGGAAGTAACAAATTCCAGCTCAAGACCATATATAGTCTAGACTAACCTTGCACCACCGACTGATGATATCTTTGGCCCTCATCCCTGACAAAAAGAACGTGTGCTGCATTTTTTTCTTTGTTTTCATTGCTCTGTTTTCTCATTCCTGCAAGGAAGATGCATATACAGACATGGAGACGAGGATAACGCTTGAGACCCGCTACCTGCATATTCTCCTCTGATGAATTTTTAGCCTGCGTAAGGAAGTCCCAAACCTCTCTTAGGTTCATTTTTCAGTCATATGTGTAGGCGAGTGTTGGTTTTCTTTGTGTGTGGGGATGGGAGAAGCAAAAGTTAACACTTTCTGAATGTTAAAATCTAGTCAATAATCCAACTCAATCTCATGGGAATAGCACGACATTACAAGGACACTCCACGTGTCATGAGGACGTATTTTAGGCTTTTCGTGTGTCATTTGTACACCACGCAACAAAAGTACAGTTAGGTTTAGGCAACAAAAGCACTCACTTAGGATTAGCAAAATCATCCTGGTTGCACTTAAAATAAGTAAAACACCTATGGAAACAACGAAACATAAGTACGGAAAACACGTCAATAAAAAACACGTCACTAACATAACTTACAAAAAACTTTAAACAGCGGTCTCCTGGTTGAAAATCATGTGTTTGTTGGACCCATCCACCTCCCCTCCCAACCACCATAAACAGTCTTTCTCACTTTTTATTCTACGTCACTAGCTCTGAGCGTAGCATATTTATGCGGAGCGTTTACATTGCAGTCAGTACGGACTAGATGGCGTACAAATGACACGCCAAAAGCATGAAAGGCGTTCTTATTGCATGCTAAATTGCGCATTATCGTGTCATTTATACACCTTTTTGTGTAAACGGGTTGGACTGGGCTTTTGACATTTGAGCCATTGACTGAGCAGTAAATTGTAATTTCTCCAGACACTGCACTAAGAAAATAACCAATTATCCACTAGAAAACTATTGAGAATTGTGTTTATAACTACAAGTTGGGAGGCGTAATGGCTCATGGCAAACGAAACAGTGTGATCAGTCCCAGATTAAGTCCACTCATTTCAGGGTATACCCTCTGCCTTAGCAAATTCTATAAGTGCCACAACAAATATCCATTACTAACATGGTTTTAAAATGGAAAAAACAGCGAATGAAGTTATGACCAGGATTTTCCACTGAGAATGTGTGTGTGTGTATATATATATATATTTGTGTGTGTGTGTGTGTGTGTGTGTGTGGCTGGCCCAGAGCTGGCAGACATCCTGAGGAAGGCCAGTTGCTGATAAGACCTCCAGGCAGGGAAAAGACTGTTTATACGTTGAAACAGACGCCCAGTGAACTGACCACAGCACACACCTCGCTGCACAGCTCAAGTAGACACGACCTGAACTGTGGTGAGCAAGATTGTGTGTGTGTTTTGTGTGTGTTTTGTGTGTGTGTGTGTGTGTGTGTGTGTGCACACGCGTGACATAGACGACTGCTGATAGAAATCTATACAGCCTTTTCTTGTACTAGTGCAGTGCCCGTTCGGGACGGAACAAGCCGTTTACTTGGAGAAGTGCTGCTTGCAGCGTTGTCATTGATTGGATAAACGGTTTTGAGATATGTGAAGGGCAGTCATACATACAGTACATACATACACAGACAGACAGAGATTCCTTCCTTTATATTTAGATAATGCTGATAAAGCGCCACCTACCGCCACTAAATTTGTCATGTGCACTCAGACATTATATCTACACACGTCCACAAAATGTGGTCAAAATAGCCCAAAGTGTTCAGGAGATATGACATTTTTTGTAATATACGCCCTGCCCACAGAGCTAAATTTGAGGGCATTTCTGGTTTGGTCCAGAGATGGTCTGTACCAAATTTGATGACAATTGCTCAAAACTTGTAGGAGAAGTAGCAAAAAATCAGATTTGGACAAAATTCAAAATTGCAGAAAATTAGTTTTGACACTAATGGGCGTGGCTTATATGGATAAATTCATCTGTACCCACAAAATCCATGAGAAAAATGTAGAAGAATTTTATTTCTGAGACTTACGGTTTAAAAGTTACAAGCCAAAAAGTAAAGTAAATTGTTATAGCGCCACCATTTGGTCAAATTGCACCACATTTGACACTGCACTCCCTTGGGTCCTGAGAAATACACCCGCCAAGTGTGAAGTAGATGCCATGAGTGGTTCTCGAGTATGTGAATAACACACAGACAGTCCGA
This sequence comes from Helicolenus avius, assembly GCA_916700675.1. NCBI lineage: Eukaryota > Metazoa > Chordata > Actinopteri > Perciformes > Sebastidae > Helicolenus > Helicolenus avius. The sequence goes on from CAKAKQ010014334.1 coordinate 6,076, forward strand.
GATTCCTTGCTTTATAGTTAGATGTTTGCATACATACAGTAGTGAAAAAATGCATCGTAAGAGTATACAAAAGTGCATGTGTGCCTCCCTCTAGCTTTCCTCTAAAACCACAGGAATATTGCATGTTCCTACTTCAATAATTTCTTATTTTCCATACTCTTCTCTACATGTAGCTGTAGTCACTGTGAAATGTGCAGGCTGACAGGGAGGCGAAATGAACGCAGAGTTGTTGTAGCTCAAACAGACAACAGGGAGACAGAAAGAGTGGACACAATAAAGTGTCCAGTGAGACACTATATTCCTCCTCTGTATGTCTCTCTTGCTTCTCGTGCATTCTGACTTGCCCAGATGCTTTCCTTTGCATTTCATAACGCCACATTTCCCTGGTTTTGCCATTTCAGACTCATTGCAGCCCCAAAGGAGTCTCTATAAGCCACAAATTCTGCTTAACATGCTAATGTGTCATTCTAGCTGCCAGAGCTTGTTGTGAAAGAGGAGCAGAGGGGAAATACATTTGTACTATAGTTAATGGAATGCATAACAACAGCTTTGGTCCTTTTTCATTGTGTGCTGAGCTGGGAAAATGTGCTTTTTGTACAAGACTAGTCACTTTAAAGCAGGTCTGACTTAAACAGGGCATGATCGCTTGTGTGGACTTTATGACTTGTTTTTATTTGCGTCAATAAACCATAAAACAACAAAATCACATTGATTTCTTTGTTGGTCCGGTGCACTAGATGGAGATGGAAATGTGCATCGGCCGTCAGGAATTTAATCTGGGCAATTCTTGAGCTTGCACGTTTCCATCAGGAGTGAAACAATGCTCGAACACAATGTGATCAGTTTTCATTGATTTTTGGAGAAAGCACTTTCCAGCGGCCGGTGGCAGGAGAGGAACTCCAGCATTAGTTTGTTATCGTCTTCCTAAATAAGATCTGTTTTTATTTATCACCCAGTGTCACTCAATCTGATCTCAGTGTCACTTTTATCTGGTCTCAATCTCTGTCTTTCTAAGGCGGTGATCTGGTTTAGAAATGATAAACTGTAGAATTGCATATAGGCCTGAGGAAGAGAACTTCGAGGAACGGTAGAGACAGAGGAAAAGAAACAGAGAGAGAGTTTTATCATTAAGTATGGGTGAAGCATGGCTGGGCAATAACCTGATTGTGGCTTTGGTCTGCTCTCTCCCACAGACAGCCTCTTCCTGTAGGGCTGAACTGTGCCGACCTGTGGGGGCGAGCGACTACACAAACTACAGCCTGTGCTCTAATATCACTAATAATCACTACGGTCAAGAAACCGCAGCTAGACAGCACCGAGGGAGTGGAGCAAAGTAGAGCGATATTGTTTATGCGCCTGTTATTTTATCTATGTTTTATTGTCTTCGTGGGAGCACAGCACATCTCGTATTTCTCTCTTTGTTGGCATATCTTGCCGTGTTTATTGCAGGCTGTGAATCAACCCTGAAGCCACTGGAGCCTAAACAATGACCAGAGTAGACAGACAATGTGTCTCGCCCTCCAGTCTATAAGGAGAGAGTTGTAAGCTATGCACGTAAACAAATGCAATGATATGCAGGCAACGATGGGAAGCAGTGGGCCTGTAGAGGAGATCAAAACAGTCCGGCTGTAGACTACATTACTACATGATTATAGTGTAACTATAGCTGACTATAGGCTGACTGTGATTGATTACCTATCTAAAGCAGGTTTCAAGTTTTTCCACATTGATTTTTGTCACGGTATGAGATGGACAGAAACCAGCAGCTCTCAGGAAGGTAGGAAATCAATCTATAAATGTATGCTTTGCAAAATGGTTGCAGTAAAACAGCGTGACATGCTCAAAATAATAGGTATGGTTAAAGGGGAATTCTTACATTTTCAATCTGTACATTTTACTACCTATAGTACATTGAAAAAAATGTGGAAAGTGCTCTGGCAAGCAGATCGCCAATGCAGGAAGTAAGGTCAGCTGGCAAAAGTGACGCAGAAATGGTTTAACTACACCCACGATGGGGACTTGAATCTGCGAATCGAGATTTTGGACTCGTGAACAAGCTTTATTTGATTTTTGAAGTGCATTAACAGCTGACATTTCCTCCCTTGTTATGCATATAACCATTGTGCATCTGGTGAGCGTGGCCACAGATGGCTGTTAACTGCAGCAACAATGCAAGCATACCACCTAACCTTGATTAGATTGGCGTACGCTGAATACTTTGAAAAGATGAGTGTTTGTTTGCTTGCTTTAGTTGTTCGCATAGAGTGCTGGCTTTGCCGAGACTACAGAAATGGTCGGGTAACTTAATTATCCACGTTCCACTGTACAGTATGCGGCTTGCACTCCTGTCCCGTTTGATGTCGTTGTTGCCGAAGTCCATGTTTCTCAAATCCCTACAACTGAAGGATGGTTGCGCAATTTGATTTGATCATGTCTGTGGGTGTATTAGACCATTGTGAACAGTGTTGCTGATCTATGAGCAGGACTGATTTATGTCATTACTGGATTTTTATATGATTTTCGATGTGAATTGTGATGATCAATATGATGAGGTACCTTGATTTGTCGGGTGTTTCATTTGCTAAAAAACAACATTATTGTTATTTTACCCTTTTTTTACCCCATTTTACCCCAGTTTCTCAATTGATTTTCCAGAAAATATACTATATCACAATATGTATTGATATCATAGTATCAAATTACATACAGTAGTCAATGCCTAACCTTAAGCATTCAAGGCCAATGCCTAACCTTAAGCATTCGAGGTCAATGCCTAACCTTAACCATTCGAGGTCAATGCCTAACCTTAACCATTCGAGGTCAATGCCTAACCTTAACCATTCGAGGTCAATGCCTAACCTTAACCATTCGAGGTCAATGCCTAACCTTAAGCATTCGAGGCCAATGCCTAACCTTAACCATTTGAGGTCAATGCCTAACCTCAACCATTTAAGGTCAATGCCTAACCTTAACCATTCGAGGTCAATGCCTAACCTTAACCATTTGAGGTCAGTGCCTAACCTTAACCATTAAAGGTCAATGCCTAACCTTAAGCATTCGAGGTCAAAGTCTAATCTTAACCATTTGAGGTCAATGCCTAACCTTAACACATCTTGTGAGAGTTTTGCAATTTGCGCGTTACCTTTTAGCCACAACCCTCCTAAACCGGAGTGATGACGTTTATCCATAGGAGTGGATAAAAAATATGAGAATAGCGCCGAAGAAATTCACTTTCAAATCATGAAAAAGGGCAACGAACACAAAGCTGCTGGATTAAGCCCAAATGGGTAAATAATATTCAATTCCCCACTGATTTCCTTTACATTTACCCAACCGTCTCTGGGCACATCTGCGCTCACTCTGTACCACACTGTACAAGTGGAAAAACAGCGGTGCTCTCTCAGCACAGGCAATTTGTTGAGTCTGAAGGGAAGCTACATGGGGTCGCGACCTTGTCTGAACAAATCTCAGGAATCTCTCCTTACATAAGTGAAAATGGGAGAGGGGGGGAGTGATGCGTTGTGGGTCAGAGGTGTTTGTCGATGCTAAAGGGGTTAAATCTGTTCGGTTGGTCTTCTTCTGCTCTGAGAGTAATGCATTACATGTGGAAAGATTTGACGGATACGAAAACATAAATGTCAAGAAAAGGCCTTACAGAAATCAGATGTGAGCCTTAATCGTAAAGTAAAGAGGTTTAAAGATAAGCAACATACAGTATAGGCATCTCACTCCTACTCTGGACCACTGAGTATTGCTCACACAAAGCAGAGCCATCTTTATCTGCCCTGAAGGAGTCCTTGGTGTGAGTGTAATGTTTTCATTTGATCTAAAAAGGGAAAACTGCAAGATAGCATGTACATAAATCTTTATAATTCAAACAAAATGCTCTGATTTTTTTTCTTTAAAACTGGGGCCACATGTTGGGAATTGCTTAGGGGGATTTGCATAATTGCTGATAACAATGGAAATAATTTTCTTGGGTAAATAAAC
>CAKAKQ010014335.1:0-12362 GCA_916700675.1 Helicolenus avius
CATACATTTGCATGAAGCAACATATTTGTCCACTCCCATGTTGATAAGAGTATTAAATACTTAACAAATCTCCCTTTAAGGTAGATTTTGAACAGATTAAAAAATGTGCGATTAAGCACAATTAACAATGGAAAATCATGCAATTAATCGCGATTAAATATTTTGATCCATAGACAGCCGTACTATATATATTTTCGTACATTCAGCAGATCAGTGTAATTAAACCAACCTTGAGCCAATGTTCAATAATGAAATTTGGTATGACAATTCCAATGTCCAATATAATATTCTATTAATATTATAATTGTGTGTCTGCTTGCACGAAAGAGCTCTAATAGCTATACGGTACATATTTTGTTGAGAGGCTTGGATGGTCTTAACATCCTATTTAGAATCCAACTTGTGGGTAGGAAAATACTAAATTGAGTAATGTTTTCTAACACACCACTGTATTAATATGTAATTTTAACGGTGAGATGATATGTTAAGAATGTGGACATTTTTAGATAAACATTCATCTTGAAAAAATCAATTTCATTTCTTAATATTTTCATGCCTTTCAATTATCGGTCTATCAAAGATCATTGATGTTTCACAATGGGATGTGACAGTTCCAAATCATTGAGACCTGAGAAACTGAGAAGAGAATTGTTATTTAGGTCTGTGGGCGCAGGTGCACATTGGCGGCTCAGTGTCTTAAAAGCAGACACTCGAGTCAATCTGAGCAGGAAGCTGAACAATAGAACAGCCCTTGTATTTTTATTCTGCCCTCTTCAGCCAGGACAGAGCCATTAAGGAGCACTCTGGCTGTCAGCTGGATGAAGTTTTCTTCCCTGCATCTCTCTGACAGGCGAAGATTTGTTCTCTTGCTGAGAGAATTGGTTTGAGTCTTATAGTTCTATTGTCCCCGAGATGACAGTTCTCCTAACAGCTCTGCTTTAGCTCGCACCTTGAACACCCACCGCCATCAAAACCACAACACTGCAGGCACAGTGCAGCTTCATGTGAGCTGTCCACAGTACTGTCTATCCTGAAGCTACCTTATATACAATACAAGGTTAGCCACGGTGTTAGGGCTGAACGATTTTGAAAAAATATCTAATTGCGATTATTTTGACTGATATTTGATATATCACAATTTTGATATGATTTACAATATTGAAGGGAATAAAATTGTTTATAGAATGATTCTATAAAAATGATTATAGTGTGATTTTTGTGGGGATCTGTACCAAACAAAGATGGTTTCTTAATTGTGTAGAATATTTTGACACACATTTCACCTTCGACAAATGTTGAAAATTGCACTAGGCCATAATGCGATTTCGATCGACATTGGATTTTTGATTAATTGTGCAGCCCTACAGAGTGTACACATTGTGACAAAGATTAACAAGCATTTAATAGCATAATATAGTTAATCATCACACAATTCTGAGTTTGATGTTCGATATTTCTAAATTGGTTATTTCTGCTATCATTGTTATTTCGGAGACCACTGTGTAAGCTTACATGAAATGATATTACTCTGTAGTCCGGGTTGTGATCTGTTTTTGTGTTTGATGCCTTGCACCTTGTTTCAAAGGAACAGTGTGTAACATTTAGGGGGATCTATTGGCAGAAATGGAATATAGTATTAATAAATGTTTTCTTTAGTGTATAATCACCTGAAAATGAGAATTTTTGTGTTTTCGTTACCTTAGAATGAGCCGTTTATATCTACACAGGGACTGCGTCCTCTTCAAGGAGTTGCACCGCCATGTTTCTACAGTAGGGCAGAACACTTTTAACTTTTCCTGCTCGGGCCGGAGTCGATAACGCCACTCGCTCCCGTCGCAGTCACTCTCTCAGTCTTGCTTCACCACTCACTTCCCACGTACACACACACTTTAAGCACTCTACTCTTGCAACAACTGGCTCTAGAGAGGACTATTCGTGTTTTTGCATCGGCCATTGTAGTTTTCCTACACACTTGGCACACGGGAGAAGTTGTAATCTGCAACCTCACTGCTAGATACCGCCAGATCCTACACACTGTTCCTTTAAAAGACCAATATTTATTACAGGATTAATTTTCATTTTGTGCATGGTTTCAGTCCTGCTATGTGTAGCCATGGATGCTAGTGACAAATGTGTCTTTGGTCACAGAAATATTTGACTTTTTAGTAAAACATATATTTTGTGTCCTACTTTGCTCCATGTGGTGACATTTCGTAGCTCTCCACTAAAGTATACTTCAGCGTTTCCCATAGGAAATTGGTTAGTGGTGGTGGTGGTGGTAAGGGCTACATTGTGAGTTTTTCTAATCTCACTTATGTCTCACTTGACTGTGACTGATGGAGTTGTTTTCCTTGGCTTTTCCCAACTTGTGAAAACTCTGAAATTTTTCTTTTTCCTCCAATATTGCGTCATGCTGCTCTAAATAGTTACTGCAAAGTGAGCGTATGATGCATTGATCAATGTCACCCACTGAAGTCAATCGGATAGGTCCTGGTGCATCTTGTCTTGTGAGCCATTTAGGTACTAGATTGTGGTATAAACGGTCAGCTAACTCCGTCAATATCTGGCTGTTGCTGTGTTTGAGCCCCTGTTCATTTTCCGTGAAGAACTGTAAGATTTCTTCTGATGTTAGCGGGGGCCCTCTTTATTTCCGGCTCGGCGGCGTCCCTTTCACTATTATAACTTACTGGAAACCCTTTACTGTGAGCTACTAGGGGCACTACTGCAAAATCAGCCATTTCTCAGGTAAGAGAGAGGTTTCAAGTAGTCCTGGTTCAACCTTTAATCCATTTAGCATCAATGGCTGGCTAGCTGTTTAGCAAGGAGTGGACATATCAAATCCTCTAAAAGTAGAAATAGCACAATGACATATTTGAGAGCTTTGAATTACTAGATATTATTGTTAAACTTGATGTTGTAAAAGTAAAGCACGCATAATGACCAGTGTTCTCTTGTTGGGCCCTAAATTATTGACTATTTACTCCATATGTCTATATATCTAACAATTCATGACATTTTATGAGCTTATACCGTGATTTACAGGTGATATACCCTACTTATCGTTCCATTTTCCAATGAATTAAAGGGGATTCAGATAGATAGCAATACATGGATTAGCATTCATTAGTTTAGCTAATCATCATTAGGCAACTAGAAGAGAGTAGAAGTACCTTCTGGTCACCATTGAGCACCATGGGAGCTTGGAGGACTGAGAGGAATACGGGAAGATAGGCGGCATCCAGATATCTGTGGATTATAGGAAATCCCTCTTATAAAACCAGTGCCTGTTTAGGGGAGAGAGCTGACAGGGAGTGGAAGAAATTGATTTGTCACTGTAAAATTATCCCTTCCCCGGGTGAAGCAGTGCATATTGCTGTTAGCAGGGGGCAGGCCAGGTTAATATGGGGACCGAAGTGCATCCAAACATTAATTTAAGGGTGTGAAAACATCAGTGGAGGAATACTGAATTGAGTCAGAGAATATATTTTAGCCTATTTGCATGGATTAGGTGGTATGTTTCAAGTTTCAAGTTATTTATTATCAAATGCACAACAATTACAGAAGCAGTCGTTGTCAATGAAAATCTTGGGCTCCCTCCAAAAATGCAAATTAAATATATAGTAAAAAACAAAATGACAAACTAAGACGTAAAACAGTGCAAGTTAGATTACAGGGATAAAATATAACACATGAAATATAAATAAATATGAAATAAAGTAATATAAATGTGTGGTAGACAGTAATGGCAAATGAATAAGCTGAATGTACGGAGGAATATTGTGATCTCAATATTGATAAAAATACACAAGCAGCCCATATACTGTATATATATATAGATATATATATATAACGGCTGCTCAATTATAGCTAAAATCATAATCACGATTATTTTGATCAATATTGAGATCACAGTTATTTAACATGATTACTGTACTGACTTCGGAAACATGATTTAGAAAGAACATTTTGTAGCCTACATTTTAAAGTTAAATGCTTCAATCTGGTGCACTTTGAGAGCACAATTAAGAGGATAAATCTATGAAGAACTTTGTGCTCTAGTGAACAATTTAATAAACATTGATTGTGTAGATATGAATGGTGATGACACGGCTGGTTGCTAACACTTGCTAAATCTTATTGCGCTGCTCCAAGTGGCCAAAAATTAAATCAACCAATGCAGGTTTAATTGAAAGTATTTTTTTTTATTGTGAGTACTTTTACACTGCTCAGATTTTAGAATGTGTTACATTAATATTTTGGAATGTTCAGTTCAGATTTTTGAATGTATTACACTAAAATTCCGGAATGTTCAGATTGGATTTTAGAACGGGCTTCATTACAATTCCGGAATGTCAGTTTGGAATTTACAACGTGTTACGTTACAATTCCAGAATGTGTAGTTCGGATTTCAGAACGTGTTACGGAATTACAATTCCGGAATGTTCAGTTTGGATTTTAGAATGTGTTATGTTAACATCCCGGAATGTTTAGTTCGGATTTCAGAACGTGTTACGGAATTACAATTCCGGAATGTAAAATTTAGATTTTAGGATGTGTTACGTTAAGTTTCCGGAATGTTCAGATTGGATTTTAGAATGTGTTACATTACAATTCCAGAATGTTCAGTTTTGATTTTAGAATGTGTGATGTTAACACAAAGCAAGAGTAAATGTTGAGCAAATTGATAAGCTAATGGTATGTTAGTGTCAGTGTTTCCGCAAGTTAGCATTGGAGTCTTTATGCCCTCTTGTAGTCAAAAATTGCTTAATTTTTCTATATAGCTTTAAGGCATTGGGTCGGTTCAAAACAAATGAACAAAGCCACTCCAACCACAGACACCTTGAATAAAAGAGCCTAAAAGTAAGACCTCCACAGCTATAGTTTCCGTACTTGCTTGAGGTAGAACGTGTGGTTTGACAAGTTCAGGCAGCAGCACTTGTTACTTGCAGATACAATTTTCCCGCAGGTGTAAGAGAAAGAGGCAATAAAGCCAGGTAGAGTTAGTCTTGGGAAATGTGCCCTAGCTAATTATGTAGTTTACTCCGGCTCTATGTTCAGTCCTGTCATGTCAGAACCACTTTAACCACAGGTTACACAAAGCGGGGAAGGCCCCTTTCTTTGCTGTCACAACCCACCTCTTGCTGCCCTCTTGATCCTCCTTTTTCTCCGCCCAGGAGGAACAAACTACAGGGACTTTTTCATTCTTTGGTACTTATGTTGTCGGAGCTGCGCAACAACAGCACACTTCATATTTACATATAGTGGAGACTTACCAGCACTGTGAATATAAGGTATTCCATGCAGAGCAGCAAAGAAAAAGAGTCAGCTGTGTTTGACTTTTTGCACACATCACTTCAGAGTTGCAGTGATTGCACTATAAATCTATGTAAATGCAGTATACCAGTGCGGTTAAGATATTCTTAAAGTAGGACTGTTGATTATAGGATGGGATTGCAGGAAAAAAACAAATGTAAACATTGTTTTTCAAGGTTTTTCTAAATTTAAGTGACTAAGCTTCCTTTAAATTGGGAGGTAACTGATCCACACTGGTATTGAATAATAATTCAAAGTCTCCATTAGTTGTTGTAATGTAGGACTCTAAAAGGTAACTTTGACACTGAGGTTGATAAACTTAGCTGTCTCAAAATGTTTTGAACAATCTTAACGTGATAACAAGTTTAGTGAATGGTCAGTCAGACATTCATTTAACCAATGTTTTTTTATATTTAAGCAGCTTCACAGCTTTAACTGAAGTTCTGAAATGTGTCTTCATTTTAGGTTGCTGTGATTACACAACATTAGTTTCTTCTGTTATTAAAGTAGCCATGGTGATAAAAACACATTTACAATCCTTAAGCAAACTGGTCACCTCCCATTTTGGAAAGCTCTTCCCACTTGTCCTGTCTTCACCACCCACTCAGGAACTCGAGCCTAGACTTGCTACCAGGGTTGGGTATCGAGAGCCAGTTTGATAAAAGTCCTTATCCAGTTTGTAAGTCAGTTAATCCAATCAGTATGTAATTATAAAATCAGTCAATCTGTGCTTTCTGAAATGCGTTTGATTACCAAGCTGACAAAACAAATGTTAATGGATGCTAAATTAACCTCAAAGGACTTCAAAGTTCCCAAAAAACATTGGTTTGTTGAACAAACTGCAAGAACAACCTCAGCATTTTTCGCTGAAAAAGTATTCATTCAAGTGATTCACCAACTTATTTCCTTGGAGTAATGACTAATGAGATCTTTTTGTATTCTGAAGCTCCAGTACACCTGGCATTAACATGCATCCTTGGTGATCATATGGTGTCTAAATAGAGCATAAACGCATCGAAATTGGGTGCAAATGTTCCCATGATACACAATTTTTGTCTCTGAAACTGGCAGTGGTTCAATTGACACTGTGAACAACTAACGGAAACTATGTAAGGTAATAAATAAATTGAATACCTCTGGTTTTTAACTGTTGAGATGAAAATTTCTCACGTTTTTCTGATATTTTATAGTAAATAATTGTTAGTTGCAGCCTTAGTAGGGGTGGTGGAAAAAACGGATTCAAAAGCAGCACTACCACGGCTGTCTGCCGTATGGCACTGAATGCACCGTGTGACGGGAGTTACACGTTATTTTCATTAATTGAAAATTAAATATAACTTTAGGTCAAGCTGAACGAGGAATAATTCAAAATGATTTATTATTATTGCAATCAGTTGATATAACTTTTTCAAATATAAAAACTCCTTGAGCTTATACACACCTAACTCTGCTTTCAGACCACAATTTTCCACACCGCCTTTTTTTGCGTACAGCGGCCAAGAGTAAATCCTGAAATAAAAAAAAAACGTATTAGATTTGTCATAGACATACAGATACATACTGTACATGAAATCTGACCTCTGCATTTAACCCATCCTTAGGAGCAGTGGGCTGCTGTAAAATTAGCACCATTATGTACTGAATCGAGAATCGATTTTGATTCAGGAATAGTTTTGAATCAATAATTGTTTTGAATTGAGAATCGATTGTGAATCGAAACGGACCACATCTTGGGATATCCAAAGTTTCACACCCCTAAGACTTAGTGTTTTCTTTTATTCTCTGGATTTGTGAAATCAGAAAAAAGCAGAACATTACCTGCTTCCAGATGTTTTGAGCAAGGATTCGGTGTACTCGGTATGTACCAACTGCTGTCTAATTGACCATCTAGTGAATGTAGTTAATCAGCGTAAGCCAGAAATGTTCTATATCCACATAGGATGCCTTAAAACCTGCTTTTGTATCCTGTTAAAAATAAAGATGTTTCAAAACAGCATGCCCCCACACTCAATACACGTCACCTGGTTACTCTTCTCAATTAGCTGGCTTTCCCAAAGGATCAGATATCACTTCACACTTTGAGTGAGACGAGGCCGCCACCCTCCATGAACATCGCTCACCTGTGACAGACACCGACACAAGCATCATTCCACTGCTGCGCACACCCTGTAACCAGCTCTAAACAAAAATGGTACAAAGACATCTGGAATGTGTGTTATTGTTGTCAAATGCCAGGCTTAGATGTAAATGAACGGTTGCCCTTGGGTATGTGTCTCGCTCACACAGATAATCATCAGTAGTCATTCCCTTCCCCTCATGTTTTGTTTTCTATGATTAAACAAGGGTTGTTTTGCTACTTGGAGGCGGATGGTACAAAAATAGTGGCTGCCTTTATCAGATGGCTGATTACTTGAACCTGAAAGAAGCAGACCACACACTCTCCCACATGATCACACCACAGGTAAACACACATGAATATGCTGTGTTGATGGCGTTAACACATATGCTGGATAACATTATCCTTCTGTTTGAACGGTCAGATCACCAAGAGGTAGGGTGTTATATGCAGAAAAAATGACTTAATAAGCCATCGGTGTTGTAGGCTTTAGCAGATGCTCTTTTCTAAAGTGTTCAGTGTTGTGTTCAAGGACATTGACTGTTCACGTGGCTGCTGCTGGTCTCGTCTAGTTGTATTATTTGTCTTATAGATATAACAGTATTGTTTTATGTTTGTGTTGTGTGAGCGAATTTCACCAATTTCCTAAAAGGAAGAAGGTGCACTTGCATTAGGGCAACGTGTGATTTTTAGGTTGTAGAAGTGAAGCAGGCTAAATACTACTTAAATACTTGATAAATCTCCATTTGAGGTACATTTTGAACTACGGAATCTTAATTTTGAAAAAAATGTTCAACCAATAACGGACCCTCTTTAACCGTTAACGGATAAGATTGGTGCGTCTCATGTAGCGTTGCGCCAGCTGCAGTGTATGAGCACAACAGACAACTGAGTCCCCAGTTTTCACTCATATTGTTCGTATTGTCTGTTCGTTACATCTTGACTGTATTTGTCTGTGCAGGACTGTGTGGGACTCAGTCAGCCACTCATTGTGCAGCCTTCTGCATGCTTGAGAGCACGCTACCCGTACGGACATGTTTGTGTGCACCTTCACTAACCCTTCATAGATAAGAGCACCGTTGTTGATGTTTTGATGGCATGCCCTAATGTGGGCGCACTCAACTTGGAAATCTTCAGAGATCGTGAGTTCAGGGCAACAAAGAACAAAGAGGCCACAATGGAATTTTAAAACAAGGAAATGTTGTGAAAAGCAGCTATTTATTATGAAATGGATGGCCAATATGGTTTCCTGAAAAAGTAAAAAACGTATTTATTGCACTTATACCACATAATGTCTTTCTATGAAATCGCCTGGCCATGCATCTACATCATATCAAAATATCATGAAAATGAGAAAAAAAATTAATCTCTCTAAGTCTCTGACCTTGAGTGAATAAAGACGCCTTGCTGTAGACAAATGTCACATGGGTTATTCCAAAGTTCAAAGGTATGTTATCTCCACTGCCTTCATAACGATCAGTCAAAATAACACTGACAGATAATTACTACATGCCACAGACTGGGGAAAAAAATCTATACTACCTCCGCATACCTCATAATGTTACATCACCACTTTAGGCGTGCATTTACATATGTACGGTCTACACACTACATTTGCAATCATGAACTGTCCCAAGTTACCAAGAACTCTGGCCAGTTTTATAACATTGTTTACCCCAAACACCCTGATTTGGGTTAGTTACAATTAGGGCTGTCAAAGTTAACGTGATAACGCCTTAATGCAAATTTGTTTAAATGCCACTAATTAACGCAACTTGCGATTTTTAGGTTGTAGCGGACTTAGTCAGAGCTAGAGTGATACTAGTATTATATGAAACTAGAAAACCTAAGGACCCATAGGTACCAACCATGTCATACCAACGTGACGTGAATGAGTCTAAATAACACTCCAAACTTGCGCTAAAGTTTGGCAAGAAAATACTGGCATGGCCATTTTCAAAGGGGTCCCTTGACCTTTGTCCTCAAGATATGTGAATGAAAATGGGTTCTATGGGTACCAACGAGTCTCCCCTTTACAGACATGCCCACTTTATGATAATCACATGCAGTTTTGGGCAAGTCATAGTCAAGTCAGCACACTGACACACTGACAGCTGTTGTTGCCTGTTGGGCTGCAGTTTGCCATGTTATGATTTGAGCATATTTTTTATGCTAAATGCAGTACCTGTGAGGGTTTCTGGACAATATTTGTCATTGTTTGTGTTGTTAATTGATTCCCAATAATAAATATATACATACATTTGCATAGAGCAGCATATTTGTCCACTCCCATGTTGATAAGAGTATTAAATAACTGACAAATCTCCCTTTGAGGTACATTTTGAACAGAAACAATGTGTTATTAATTTGCAATTAATCGCGATTAAATATTTTAATCGATTGACAGCCCTAGTAACAATAGTTAATATGTTATGCTTAATTGTTTGAAATTAAAAATGTAATTGGATTACATACCCACAATGGTAGAGGACAGTAGTAGAGGACTTACAGTATAAAGGGAGACATTTCTTCCTCTGCCTTCTCCTCTGAAAATCCAAGTAATTAAAAGACTAAATACACGCAAAAATTATTGTTGGCAGTTAGTCATTTGCCCCAACAACATTTCAAGCCTCCCCTTTTTCTGCAAGCTTCAGCTGCCTTGACCGATCGGGTAGACTTATTGGACCGTTAGTGGCCAGTCAGTAGTCATTAATTACAAGGCCAACTGAGTGACACTTGCTGATTGGAATGAGAAGCACTTGTAAAGGAGACGGCTACAAATTTCCCTGATAGCTTAGACATCCATTACTTAGCTGGATATACTGCCAAAAATGCAGTTGAGGGTGGAGTAAAGAGGTATTCTTTTTCACCAGTGCAATAAAATACTGTGTGTATGTATAAATAAAAATAGTTGTTGTCATATCATATACTGTATGAACTTACTATAAACGGACAAATTAAGTGCACTAGTGCTGGACAAGTCAATATTATTGTTTTTCATGCTCTAATATTCTCAAATTGCTAGATATTGTGGTTCATCATTTCCATTATTGAATTTTATATTAAAACATTAAAAAATGACTCAGTGGGATTAACAGAAGTTGAACCCTGGAATCTGCAATCAGATGTGGGCTTAGTAAACTGTGCTATAAAACATGGTTTGTAATGCTAAATGAGCAGGATTTTATGGTTTGGTTGCTCATGCATGCATAATATTAAAGAAAGTCTGATGCAGGTGCTTATGTATAGTGCACATGAGGATAAACTTGAACACATGCACAACGTCCCCCCAAAGCTTACAAAAGAGAAATTGTGAACCAAGTTACTTTGATCTCATATTAATGAGCTTAATGCTTCAAACATGTTGAACACCACCGTCACTTTTGGAGTGCGATTGAGGGCAATGTCCTGAAAATTGAGCTTTCTTAACGAATACTAACACTGTAAAACAGCTTTGTGTGCCAAAGTTTTGGAGCCAATAAGCAAACTCCCAATATTATTAAAAAGAGACTCATATTTTGTCTTACAAACCGCTGATCTACTTAACCACATTTGAATAATTGCATATGGGCAATGTCAGCTATGACCAATGGAGATATTCAACAGCATGACCACCGTAATCCCTAGGTGAGAGACAATGACACATTTATGTTGACTTGCATTGTTTTCCCAATACTACTCAAAATTTAGTTGGGGATGTTCAAACCACACATTTACTGTACATGAACTAAAGTGACTGCAATGGAGATCAACTCATAAAATGGACTAATATGAGTTAATAGTAGGTCTGTCAATCAATTCAAATATTTCATGGCAAATAATCGCAAATTAATCACAATTTGTATCTGTTCAAATTGTACCTTAAAGGGAGATTTGTCAAGTATTTAATACGCCTATCAACACGGGAGTGGACAAATATGCTAGCTTACTGCAATACATATATGTATATATTTGTTATTGTAAATAAATTAACAAAACAAAACAATGACAAATATGGTCCAGAAACCCTCACAGGTACTGCATTTAGCATAACAAAATATGCTCAAATCATAACCTGGAAAACTGCAGCCCAACAGGCGACAACAGCTGTCAGTGTGTCAGTGTGCTGACTTGACTATAACTTGCCCCAAACTGCATGTGATTATCATAAAGTGGGCATGTCTGTAAAGGGGAGACTCGTGGGTACCCATAGAACCCATTTTCATTCACATATTTTGAGGTTAGAGGTCAAAGGACCCCTTTGAAAATGGCCATGCCAGTTTTTCCTCGCCAAAATTTAGCGAACATTTGGGGCATTATTTAGCCTCCTTAGTGTCAAGCTAGTGTGACATGACATGGATTCTTTAGGTTTTCTAGTTTCATACGATGCCAGTATCTTCACTCTAGCTTCAATATTGAGCCCACTACAACCTAAAAATTGCAAGTTGCTTTAATGCGTTAGTGATGTTAAAATTAATTTACGTTATATCACGTTAACTTTGACAGCCCTAGTTAATATACTGTATAATGTACATACAGCCGTGACCAGGTTTTGTTGCTGATTGAGTGTCGGAGACGAACCATAACCATAAATCTACAGTGTCTAATTTCTTAACAAAAGCGAGTTAAATTTCTTGAAATACACAGAAAAGTCATTCATGATTATTCACATAAAAAGAAAATCTAAATCATAGTGCATGCTATACTCTCATGATTTTAGGATTTTGATGTAATCCCTTCACTTTTTCACCCTGTATCTAATCCCTTCCTCTGCTCCTCTGGCCTAAAGCTCCCCTCCCCAAGCTCATCACAGCTTGTCACATCATTTTGGGGTCACTTCATATGGAGGCCAGCAGCAGGAGACCTCCGCAGGTTCTAAAAACAGATGTGACAGGCCTATTAAAATGAGTGATCTCTACTGCCCTGCTCTCCTCTGCCGCTGTAGCCAGAATGG
>CAKAKQ010014336.1:0-10302 GCA_916700675.1 Helicolenus avius
AAGTTTCATATGATGCCAGTATCTTAACTCTAGCCCTCCTCCCATTGCTCAGGAAATGACAGAAAGGCAGATTTTTCCTCCTAAAAGACAAACAGACTGAATGAAAGAAAGTTTCAAGGTGTAAACTTCTGCTCTGACTTCTCTACATCACTTCCTGTCCCTCCTTCTGATCCACAAAGCTCTGAAGCGATCCCAGTTTGTTCTTCACATTCAACATGACGCCATCTCATCTTGTTGTTTCCATCATCACTGTGTTCTGGATTAAAGGTATTGTACATTTGTGAATTACTCTTAAAAAAAACTTTAGTGCTAGTGGACGAATCTAGGTCAAACATATTAGTGGTATACTTTAATCTTTTTCCTCTGTAATCAACTTTAAGCGCACAATGATTTAATACTGTCTTGATCTCTTTACAGGAGTTCACCTCAGTAATGAAAAACCAGTGTTTCAGACTCCAACTGAGCTGTTATGGAAACCGGGTGATACAGTCAACCTGAACCTCACACATCTAATCCCAAACTATGACACTATTCTCTGGTACCAGCGCTCAGCAGGAGACACATCCCTAAAGCTGATCGCCAACATGCGTTATAAAAATGCTGAAATTGAGCCGCCATTTCAGAACCGCTTTGACGTGAGTGGAGATGGAGAAAAAGCAGCGTATCTTCACATGCTGAACCTGAGACACCCTGAAGACAGCGGAGAATATTTTGGAGCAGCTAGTATGCACAGTAATAAAAACAATGACGCTCTCATACAAAAACCTTCGTAATGATCCAGCAGATAACAACACACCAACAGGAAACCACTGAAACCATGTGACACACTATCAAACTACTGAAAAAAGTCTTCATTGTACCTGTTGGTTCATTAGAAGATATTTGGTTCTATTTATCATTTACATTTAGGAAGTAAATATTAATGATGAGAAAAATAAAGAAAGTAATTAAAGTGTCAGTTTCCTTTTATTATACAGCACTATAAACATCTCAAAGAGGTTTAACAGAAGGGATTATAATAAACCTAATGAGAATTTTAACTGACTGACAAAAAAAAATCGTAAATCTTCAGTCATTTATTAATAATATCTTCTGCTGTTCAGCTCTCTCTACTACGACGGAGTATTAGTCCCACATTGAGGGAAAAGAAATCGGAGATTTCAAGAATAAAGTCATAATATTGGGAGAAAAAAATTGTAATTTAAAAAGGAATAAAGTCATACTATTTCAAGAAAAAAGAGTCGTAATATTACGAGAATAAAGTCATAACTTTATGAGAAAAAAGTAATTTCCTCCTCCACAAAAGAGGCAATTTCCCCCAAGTCTGTGTGGTACTTTCTTCGGAATGAACGCAGTTTCTTGCACAATCTTTTCAAGGTCCTGATACTTCATCAATGTACACGAATCAAATAGACTGAATTGACTTGTAAAATTATCTTTTAAATTGACAAACATCATGTGTGTGAGTCATGGCGCTATTCAAACGGAGTTTAAAAAAATATCTGTCTCTTGCCGTTGACTACCGTTCATGTTTTCTGAAATAAGGTCCTCTGGTGGTCCACCAGAAGGGGCGGGACTTTGCCTCTCTATAACATGGCAGAGATTCTGATGTCATTTCCACCACACAGATCTCAAGTGTTGGCTCATTTCACTTCCTCTTGTTAAATCAAAATGACTCCAGGCTTCACGACCTTGACTTTCTTTATGCTTTGGGCTGCAGGTAAAGTTAATGTCTATAAAGATAAAAGAATATATATACAGACACAAACTTCTGGGGTTCAATACACACTTTCATAATGTGTAGATGTGAAGCAAACTTTTAAAAAACATGTAAAGATATAACTGATATTGAAGTGAGTTGTTTATCATGCTGTTAATAGCTTTACTGTTTTCTTTTGTGTGTGTGTTTCAGATGTTTCTCAGTCTGTGCTGATCACTCAGTGGCCCCACTACATCTCCAGTCCTCCCAGTGGCTCAGCAGAGATGCACTGCTACCAGAATGACACCGATTACGATTATCTGTACTGGTACCGACAGCTGAAAGGAGAAGGATTTCAGCTTATGGTGTATATCCTCGTTGGCACTGTAAACTATGAAGAAGGGTTCAAATCTGGTTTTCAGGCTGTGAAATCGAAGGAGAAGCAGTGGTCTCTGACGATAACCAGCGTTCAGAATAAAGACGAGGCTGTTTATCTGTGTGCTGCCAGTCCACACGGTGCTGTGGCAGACCTCAGGTCTGTGACAAAAACATACAGCAGAGAGTTTACTGTTCTGACACCTGACTCACATTCATAATCATCAAATGAGGGAAGGAACTCAACCACACTGTGGAGATCATATCAGTGACTTTAGTACACACCAGTGCTCTCAAATAGCTTTCTATATTATCATTATCATTAATGATCATCATTAATCATTTAAAGTGACCTTTAACATAAATTGAAACATCAAAAGTGGTTTATTTTTGTTCATAAATTTATAATTTATCCAAAACTTTGTTTTTTCAATTTAAAAAAGATATTTTAAGATATTGTTTTTTTATTTTTGATTTCCATGATTGTTTTATTTTTGATGTTAACAATGAGTTAAAAATATCTTTTACTTAAAAAAATTAGCATTTGGTCAAAAAACAAGATTTTGCATAGGGCCCCCAAAAAGTGAGAACCGTCCTGCTAGCTAGTTGGAGGAGCTGCTTACAGTGTTTGTTACTGTTTATGTTGTCAAGCAGGTTTAATAATAACCGTGTGGTACACAAAATGTGCAGCCATTTTCATCGCTGTTCACTCTAATATAAGGGGTATTTTTCTTTCAACTCTTGTCCAAAAATCATCCCAAAATTAATTTTCATCCTCCCAGCCCTGGTATACATGCTGTTTCACTTATATTAATGGAAGAGAGTAAGGTAGAAAGAAAGGGTATGATGAATAAACTGCTCTCTAAAATGAAAAATTATACAATGAATTTATTTAAAAAACAACTTGTATTTGTGTTTTCCTGACAAGCGACCATCTGCAGTCATGCAAATTGTCCTGAATAGATTCAACCAATAGGTGGAGGCACAGCACCTGGCAAGAAACTGTTATCAAGATAATATGGTGATGAACAGACACAATGCCTTCCCTCTTTGAACACACTGAGTCTTATTTTTCTCAGAGCAAACAACATTAGTGCCTGACGATGTCTTCACCTGTGCACACATTTGTTTTTCTCTTCATCTGGTTATCATGTAAGATCTCAAATTTCATCCTGAATATTACGTGAAACTACTTGCGTTTAAAATACTCAAAAAACAACATGTTGTATAAATACTATTAATACTGTACTGTCTCATTACCTGTTGGTTCAATTACAGTTTCATCTAAAATCTGCTTTCTCCACAGGTCAGGTGAGCGCTGTTACATTTGACCAATCTCCTCCCCAGATAGTGAAGGAGAGCAGTGAGGTCCAGATTAAGTGCAGCCACGAGGACACTTCCCTCGTAATAATGCTCTGGTACCAGCAAAGAAAGGTCCAGGACAGTCTGTCTATGACCCTCATTGGGTTTGGATATGCAAACAGCCCCCAAACCCATGAGGACCAGTTTAAAGAACAGTTCAACCTGACAAGAGAAAACACAGTGAGAGGAGCTCTGATTATACGCAAAGCAGACCTGTCAGACTCAGCTGTGTATTTCTGCGCTGCCAGTACACAGTGATGTGGTTTAATGCCACTCCCTCACTAAAAACCCTCATCTTTTCACATGACACAGTCTCTCTCTTTATACAGACTCTCACTGAAGGAAGCTGGTTCTGTCACAGCTGAGCAAACCTGGAGGATGTCTCCAACTGTGATCGGTTTTCTTCTCGTCTTGCTTCCATGTAATGACATTAACTGCAAAATTAACTATTTGTTGCAAATTTTATTTTTCACCATGGCTTCTGTATCAACTCATTTTTTTATCTGTTTTTCCCACAGATCAAGCCAACTGTGCGAGTGTGACGTTTCAGCCGTCTCGTCCCAGAATAGTCAACAACACAGCCAGGGTAGAAATTAAATGCAGTCATAATGATACTGGTCTTAATTTAATGCTCTGGTACCAACAAATAGAGAGCGGCCTGATTAATTTGATTGGATACAGCTACACTGGCAGTGTCCCCAACAATGAGAAGGAGTTTAAAGATCGGTTTCAGATAACAAGAGAAGAAATCCAAAAAGGAGCTCTGATTATTAACAATGTGAGTCTGTCAGACTCAGCTGTGTATTTCTGCGCTGCCAGTACACAGTGATGTGGTTTAATGGCACCCCAACACTAAAAACCCTGCTCTCTTTTTTCTTTGTTGTTTCCATGCTCATCCATCCTGAGACTTAGAGTTGACTCAGTAGCTCTCAGTATGCACACAGAGAGCAAGGACACAATACACACATAAAACTAAACAACACTACTAAACTATGGAGGACAAAACCTGCCAAAATCAAAATAAATAAATAACTGACTTGAGAAATAAATAAATATGTCATTATATGTAGTAAAAATGTATATTAATAAATAGAGAAGCAAATTAACATAAGGATACAATACAGACAAAAAATTAAACAGCTCTACTTAACTATTGAGGACGGAATCTGCCAAAATCACTCGATAAATAAATAAATATATAATTCAAATAATATTCATTAATAAATAGAGACGCAAATTAAAACAGAAATATCAGTTTATGTCACATTTTATCAATTCATTAATGCTACTTTTTTTTAATATGATTTTTGCTCAATTTAATGACTTATTTATTTATCAAGTCATTTATTTGATTATTTGTTTATTTTGGCAGGTTTCATCCTCCATACTAAAGTAAACAAATAAGAAAATTTAAATATAAAGCTATACAGGCAAGAGCTGGACAACAAACTATGCACAGTAGAGGCCTATACAGGTCATATTGTCAGTTACTGCACATACAGGGTTGTGGTAAAGGTAATGCAGGCATTGCAAAAATGTATGTATATAATAAATACGGCATGGATATAATGTTCATCTATGTACAGAAGGGTGTGTACAATATATACAGCCAACCGGGACATAAGTATGATAAGGATAGGCTGTTATGTAGCCTACATATTGAAGTGTGTTAAACTATAATGTTAATATATAGATATAGATATAGATATATAGATTGTTTAGTATTGCAGCTATTACACAGAATTGTTCTGAAATAAAATGTAACTGTTCATGATGGTGTGTGCAAAGAAACTGCTAACTTTGATAATTGATTAATATTCACTAATAGTCTGAAGACGTCATCTCGGATCTGGGAAATTGTGGGCATTTTTTGCAATTTTTCTGACATTTTATAGACTGATCAAAAATAATGATAATTGAAAAAAATAATTGATAGATATATGACAATGAAAATATGTAATGATGCACTCTTTCTTACATTGTACTGCAACTGCTGCATAACAATTTCCCTCGGGATGAATAAAGTTCTGTCCTATCTTAATCGTTAGTTGCTGATATTACAAGGAAATTACAGAAAATTAATTGACAATACCTTTGATAATTGATTAACATTCACTAATAGTCTGAAGACATCATCTCGGCTCTGGGAAGTTGTGGGCATTTTTCCACAATTTTCTGACATTTTATAGACTGAACAATTATTGAAAAAAAATAATTAACAGATTTGACAATGAAAATATATATATTTTTTGCGTTGTGCATATTTTGGATTTGCACTTTGGGGATATTTTATATGTCATTTTAATATTTACACTCTTTCCTACTTTGTACTGCAACTGCTGCATTACAATTTCCCTCTGGATAAATAAAGTTCTGTCCTATCTTAATCGTTATGTTTTATCATGATTTTATTTAGTGCTAAAACAAAAAAGTCAACCACTCTGTTGATCAATAGAAAATTGATTGACAATAACTTTGATAATTGATTAATATTCACTAATCGTCTGAATACGTCATCTCGGCATTTTTTGCAATTTTTCAGACATTTTATAGACTGAACAAAAATAATAATTGAAAAAAATAATTGATAGTTTATTTGACAATGAAAATAATCCTTTTTTTTGCACTGCATATTTTGGATTTGCACCTTGGGGATATTTTATATGTCATTTTTTATATATATTTGAACTCTTTCCTACTTTATACTGCAATTGCTGCATGACCATTTCCCTCGGGATAAATAAAGTTCTGTCCTATCTTAATCGTTAGTTGCTGCTATATACAAGGAAATTACAGAAAATGAATTGACAATAACTTTGATAATTGATTAATATTCACTAATAGTCTGAAGACGTCATCTCGGCTCTGGGAAATTGTGGGCATTTTTCCAAATTTTCTGACATTTTATAGACAATGCATTGAAAAAAATAAATAATAGATTATTTGACAATGAAAATAATCTTTTTTTTTTTTTTGCACTGTGCATATTTTGGATTTGCAGCTTTTTGGGGATTTTATATGTCATTTAAAAAATATATATATTTGCACTCTTTCCTACTTTATACTGCAGCTGCTGCATAACAATTTATCTTGGGATCAATAAAGTTCAGTCCTATCTTAATCGTTGGTTGCTGATATTACAAGGAAATGGTTAGTCAGCTAGTTAGAACAGTTCGCTGGTTGTTCCTCACCAACGGTTGTCAGCAGTTAGGTGACGTTAGCTACCTTTCCAGCAGTTGGAGCAGCGCGTCTTCTTTCTTCTTTCTCCCTCATGTTCGTCCTGACGCAAACTATCGACAGTAAACTCGCTTATGAAATGCGACACAAACTGTAGTAATGTTTACAGCGGTCTTCCTGGAGGTTTAATACACTGAATTAATTAATTAGTTTGTCCTGGTGACGAGTTGAACGGGAGGTAAATGTTCCAATTGAGAAGCGTCACGGAGGGGGCGTGGCTATGTCAGTTTAACAAAGACCGCTTAACAGCAATGACCAATCAGGTTACACCAAGGACCGTAGTCCCGCCCCACAGGTTCAATACAGCCAATAGGAGACTCAGGAGGATGTCAATCTATTAGTCCGTATACGTCATGGATGTATTAACCAACCAGGTTAACTGAAAACACCTGAGTGGGAGTCCATATGCAGAAAAGGTGCATATTTATTATTAAAAAAAATGTATGTACAATTTACAATGAAATAATCTCATGTTGGACAAGCTGGAACCAAAACATGATTGCTATTTTTTCTTGATAAATAATTTAAACGAGATAAGAATAAAAAAATTGCTCTTGCTGATTTGTTGTTTTAGCTACACTTGTTAGATCAAAACCATTTCATTGTAATAGCAGCAACTGACGATTAAGATAGGACAGAACTTTATTTATCCGGAGGGAAATTGCTATGCAGCAGTTGCAGTACAAAGGAGGAAAAAGTGCAAATCTAAAAAAAAAAATGACATATAAAACATCTCCAAGGTTCAAATCCAAAATATGCACAATGCAAAAAAAAAGATTGTCAAATAAGCTATCAATTATTTTTTTCAATTATTATTTTTGTTTAGTCTATAAAATGTCAGAAAATTGCAAAAAATGCCCACAATTTCCCAGAGCTGAGATGACGTCTTCAGACTATTAGTGAATATTAATGAATTATCAAAGTTATTGTCAAACAATTTTCTGTTGATCAACAGAGTAGTTGACTTATTGTTTTAGCACTAAATATTTTTTTAATTTTTTACATAAATAAATAAAGTATATTAAATAGATTCCTGGAGCTACACTACTAGATTGTCTGAAAAAAATAACAACACAAGACAATAATTTATACTTTTCATCTATTGCTTGTTATAAATTAATTAATTGAAAACCATTTATACATTCCAGTTTATTTTAGCAGTGGGTAGCAGAGAAGCATCACTCAACCAAAAACATTAGTCTTTAATGTGGAATTTACATGATGATGGTGTAAATGTTGTTTCAGATGCTTTTCAGACTTATATCATGTGATCATGTGACCTTGTGGTTTGTTGGTGCTGAACAGAGTGACAGAGTGATGTGTGACTCATTCAGCTGGCAGAAGGCTCATCATGGCTGACATGTTTATCACAGTCCTTTATCTGTCGCTTCTTCTACACTCAGGTGGGTTTTATGTATTCTGTGTTTCAATATTTCTGTGAATTTACAGTTCTGTACATCGAAAACAAGACACAATAAAACATCATCCTTCATGTGCTGCAGGTCTGACTGTTGTAGTCCTTCAGTCTGGAGATCAAATATCCCACCCAGGATTCACAGTGAGCTTCGAGTGCAACACGGGTCCAGGGTTCAGCATGGGCAGCCAGACCATGCTCTGGTACCGACAAAACCACTACGGAGCTCCAGTGGAGTTCCTCATCAAAGAGTTCGACGAAACTGTGGGACACTTCCAGTCGACAATCGACACATCCAAGAACAAGTTCTCTCTTCAGATTACTGAGCTGTTCCTGAATGACAGCAGCACCTACTACTGTGCTGCCAGTCACAGTGATGCATGCAGACCAGACCACCATACAAATAACAAGTCTGGGAGGGAAGCACAGATGGCACACAGGAAGGAAGGAGCTGTGGCTTCTTTGGTTCTTGTTTTAAACTGGTGGAACAATAAAGAAATTATATAATTGATTCAGTTCAAGTAAGACACACTGAGACAATATTATATAGGCCAATGGTTCTCAACCAGTGGTTCCAAACTAGAAAAAGTTTTATTTTCACTATTTAATTCATTATAGAAGTGAACCTGATGTGAGAAAGAGTCAAAAGAGTGACTATTCTGATCACTTCCTCCACGGTTATCTCTTCAACTGTAGTAAGCAGCTATAGAATTGTGGTCTTAATCATATCTAACAACCAAAATATTTTCGTATGGAGGTCCCTGAAGCAAAATCTTACATAATGGGACATAATGTGTATCAATTTAGGGGTCCTTGACATGAAAACGGTTGAGAACCACTGATATAGGCTATATATTTAGGGCTGCATGAGATGAGGAAAATATTGCGATAACATTGTTGAATATAACGATAATACTTGCGATAAATAAACAGATCTTAAAATGTATTCAGTTCTGCCTTTCTACTGCCAAATGCAACAACTTGCTTGTTGAATTTATAACATTCTTTTATTGAACATTAAACTCAACACAAAAGGCAGAACACTTTTTACTCTCTTTCAACTAACTCAAAAAAATCCCTGAATACAATATCATAGTCTTTCACGCTGTGTTTATTGCTTTAGGTTATTATATGTGATCTTCTTTGATAACTAATGTAATAAAAATTCACTTCCATTCACTGAACCTACCCTGAAACAGTCTGAAGCCCCCTGGAGGCCCGCCACACTTTGAAAACCTCTGATTTATATACAACTCATGTAATCGATGCCTACTGCACCTGACTCTCTCTGACGCCAATTAAAATATTTTGTTGTCATATCTGATATATTGTCTCTGATACAAGCAGAACAAATTCCTTTCAGCCAGCTTAGTCATTTGGTAAAATGCACCAATCTGAGAAGCTTTTCTCCATTTTATGCATCAATCCAACTGTTTGTTTCATGTCAAATTATGAGATCAGTTGTAAAAGCAACAATTACTAAAAACTCTCCTGTAAAGGACTCTAAGAACTGCTGTTACAGACCTGTAGTAGCTGCTCAGTGTCCACTAGTAGACTGAGGCTGTACAGAGAAACCTGTATGAACCTCTGAAACTATATGAATGAGTTCCTGGTAAAAGAAAACCAGAGGGGAGGAGGAGGATCAGAGCTTATTTCAGAAGTTTTGTATTGCAGCAGTACAGACAGTTACACCTGTAGCCGTTCAGCCTGACAGGAGACAATAGAGTCAGATTTTATAATCACTCTGACAATGATCGTCTTCTGGGTTGCAGTTCTGATCTTCTCCAGTAAGAACATTTATATTCAGTTAAATGAAAACTGTGTGTTTACTTTGTGTTTACTTTTTTCTTGTTTTCTAGATTTCTCCTTCTGTGTAAAAGTCCACCAGCCTCCATTTATAATCATCCGTGAAGGAGAGCCGGCTGTGACTTTCCAGTGTGAACAAGATGACAGTGAATATTTGTACATGTTCTGGTACAGACGGAGCAGCAGCGGGAGAATACAGATGGTGACATATTCTCTTGGTAAAGATGTGTGGAACATTGAAGCTCCTTTCAACAAATCCAAGTACACCATGTCCCGGCCTACAGTGCTTCAGTCCTCTCTGCAGATCCACCCTGTGGAGGCTGCAGACTCAGCTGTGTATTACTGCGCCTCCAGGAGAGCACAGTGGTTCAGAAAGCCTCAGCAGCTAAACAACAACCTGAAGAAGAAA
>CAKAKQ010014339.1:0-11764 GCA_916700675.1 Helicolenus avius
GTTGTGATGGGAGTTGCCGTGGTTACAGGGCTCCCAAATGGTCCTTGGTTGTCAGGGTGAATCAAATCAGACATCCGAGCACCAGAGCCAGTGCCTCCACCCTCCTTAAGCTTGCTGCTGCTGGGGGCACCACAACTCAATGATGTCATTGAGGAAGGAAGTTTAGACCTGCAGTGTGTGTGTGTGGTTTGAGGATGTGCGTGTAAAAAGAAGAGAGAGGAAAGAGAGAGAGAGGGTGAGCAAGACAGGCTAGCAGAAGAGATGGAGAGACTGACATGATTCCCCAAACAGCCTTCTAAAAAAGTTCTGGTAGCGACTATCAGAGCTCCATCTGGATCCAGCGTGTTATATAACTGCGGTGTTGCTTATTCGAGTTCCATGAGTGAAACTACTGTAGCGTTAAACAGATTTGAATCTCACTGCTTATTGACTTCAAAAATATGACTTGCGTCCTACATAGATCTATCAGTGATGTGCAAATTTGTCAAGAGACTATTCAAAGAAAGTGAAATAGAAAGGAAAGGAAGGATATTTTTCAGAGAGAGAGAGAGAGAGAGAGAGAGAGAGAGAGAGAGAGAGAGAGAGAGAGGGCATTGATGGAAGAAGTACTCCAGGCCTTTAGCAATAGGAAATTCGCTTATTCGTTCTCTGGTGGAGAGGCAGATGAGGAAATTGATACCACTCACATTCAAATAAGGCTACAGCCAGAAGCCGGTTATCTTAGCTTAGCAGTAAGACTGGAAACTGGGAGAAACAGCTAGCCTGGCTCTGTCCACAGGTAACAAAATCCGCCTACCAGCACCTCTAAAGCTCACCAATTAAGATATTATATTGCGTTTGTTTAATCCGTGTAAAAAAAAACAAAGTGGAAAAACGAATAGTGGAAGCAGAAACTTTGCCTGGCTCTCAGCCATGAAATAGTCAGGCACACAACCTCCTGTAAAACACTGAATTGTATTTTTTCACATCATTTCTTTTGTAAGGATTAAACAAATGACACACAATATATTATTTTTTTGTGCTAAACTAAGCTAATCATCTGCTGGCTGTAGACTCAAACTGAATGGACAGATATGAGAGTGGTATTGATCTTCCCATCTAACTCTCTGCCAGAAATAAAAGGTCAAACTACTCCTTTAAGTGAAAGAAGTACCACAATGACTGTAACTACTCCATTACATATAAAAGTTAAAGTAGCTACAGCTCTATTATCAGCAAATGCACATCAAATATCAAAGGTCTTCCGAAAAGACTAAGACACACCAGATCATGCAGTGCAGCGAAAACGTAGTGACCATCGGCGGAAAAGAAGAAACCGAATCAACTTTTGGAGAGACGCAATCCGCCGTTACGCTGCAGTGGCTAATCACGTAACCGGCGATCCAGAGCTGTACAACCCAGTCATGAGGGAACAAAAGATGTTAATGGTCGTGCAGTCATTGAGCCATTAAAGTGACTCCCACACCACCGCACAACCCAGAGGTGAATCACCCTGATCTGGTGTGAATGCCGGCTAATTTATGGTGATGTGTTATTTTGTAATCATTGTTTTATTATTACTGATGAAAGCAGCATCCAATTGAAATTGAATCGCATTTTTTTCTGTCTGCTGCAGCTGCATTCTGCATCTGCTCTGTAAATCACATGTCCGGTGTTTTTTGTAAATTTGATTTGTTTTGGTTTCGTAGTTTAAATGTGATTTCAGTCGGACGTACAATGTTGCAGCTAGTTGGGATGCAGCCAGCCTGTTGTAAAGTAAAGTAACTACAGCTATCAAATATTGACTTGCAGTATTTCCCTCTGAAATCTAGTGAAGTATAAAGTAGCATAAACTAGAAATGCAACCTGAGTAAATGTACTTGATGAACTGCAAGATGAGGCAAAGTGAACTTGAGAGAGAACCAAAGATACAGAGCAGTGTATGATGTGTGAAGCCATGCATGCATACGGTATGGTATGGACCATATGTGCATGTGTTTCCCTCTTTCTCTGTGTGTGGGTGTGTGGGTGTGTGTCAGTTTGATCTGTAGGCCTCAGAGGAGAGAAGCCCTGTATGGTGCTGTATACGTTATAATAGCTAGCGACAGCAATGCAGAGCATGTCTTACAGCAGAAGGGACTGGGGGGCCACGGGGAGAATACTAAGGAGGAGAGGGGGTACCATCGGGAGCTTTCTCTCTCTGCACACCAACATGCAGTAGACCCATGTTCTTAGTTGGCCATAACAGGAAACACCTCTTCTTCTAAGATGATGACATAAATGTTGCATGGTACTTTGCAGCTTCATGTTTCATAAATGCACACACACACACACACACACACACACCTTAGAGAAAGATGGATGTTGAGAGGCCGCTGTCCTCATTTCTATGTGTCACTGATGCTCCTAATGACGTCATAGATCATAACACCGCACCATTGGAGGGGATTTAGGAGTCAGGGGTCAGGGAGAAAGCCTATAGGCTGAATGAGACCAGCATTGAAACATTACACATGTACTGTAAATACTCTCCACTCTATAAACTATTACCACAGAGGGTCAAACATCAGCTGCTTGAGCCGTGATCACTTGTGGAATTGATTTCAGGGTTAAGGGCTTATGTATTGTAGGGACATCCAATAATGTGCTGATACTGAGGATATTTGGCCCTTTCAGTGCCAGACAGTTCTTGTTTTGTTTTTTTTCAGGGCTAGAGATGAGGGAAAACTTCATAACACGCAGCAGCTGCATCCAGATATTTTGGAATGCTCCACCTCAAGGCAGGAGAGAGAGAATCAGCTGTTTGATGTGCTGCTCATGGTCACACTGTATAGGTTCAAAATACACATTTCTCCAGAGCTGATTCTAAAGCCACAGAAATACACTTCAATGCATACAACTCAAAGCCTCTCACAGTGTGACCATCATATCAATGTAATCTATTACAAACACGAGATTAGTAGAATTTATGGCATAAACGAAACGACTCGGTTTAACCGATGCAAGTCTATTGCATCCATTACATCAGTTTCTCTTCATAGGATTAGCAGCGCATGTGACTACGGTTCACCACAGGTTCATTAATACAATATCGCTCTGTTCAAGTTGGTAAATATGATGTTGTGTGTCATGGGCGGCCGGAAAAAAATCATAAGCAATGATTGACAACACATACATATTCTATTAAAGGAGGAGGAGGAGGAGGAGGTCACACACTCATAACTCTGAAGCAGTCTTTTGATTTTAGATTTGTGAATCAACATTTTTGCACCTCTTGCCTTTTTCACAATCCAATATAGTTTTAAAATATGGCCACCGAAAGAGCAAATGAGTTTCGATGTCAATATCAATCAAAATGATAAAATCAGCCAATGAACAGTCAATAGTAATGTAGCTTACATTTCTGGGGCCAAATTGTGTTGTTTGGAGTATTTCCATTGTTCCTGTGAATACGAGGGCTGTCCCGAATACCATTTTTTGGGCTTCGTGAGAAATATTCAAAGATATTCGAAGCAAGCTGACATGTTCTTCCGTCTGTCTGTCTCCATCTCCCCCGTTTCAGTGCCCAGGACAGCGTTGCTGACGCACTGCTGTACACACGCACTGCTGTACACACGCACCTCTACACAACACAAACAGTGATATCCGTCTGAGAATATCTAATAATAATTAATGTTGAATATGAATAATGAGTAATGTTGTGGGATTATTCCTTATTTTAATGGGCTATTTGGGGATATATACTTTATTATTACATACTTATATTAAGAAAAAATCCAAAGCATTGAAATACTGATTTGGTGGTTGATTACCGTGGCAATGGTCGAAGCTTTGAAGCTTTGAAGCTTTGAAGCTTTGAAGCTTCGAAGCATTCGGGTCAGCCCGGGTGGATACTGAAATTTGCTGAATATAGACGATGTGGCATCACGTTGGCACAGCTGTCTGTAATTGTAACTGTGTAATGGACTTCCATCACAGAATTTTTTTCTATCTTAAGAATCAAAGAGATGAAGCTTCTCTCTTCACTCACCATTTTGCACACATTTTTGACCTGCGCATGTGAAGAAATCCCACTTTATAATGGCCACACATACCGCAGTATCTACTGTCAGTAGTTTGTGGAGAATTTGTAAGGACATACAAAGAGCATACAAAGGTCTTTACTTCAAAAGAAATGTGGTTTTATGTGCAGTCAGTGCACTTCTCTTCTATAGTCCCTCTTCATAAAGACCAAACTCCTCTCCTCCTTTTCACCCTCCTTGGAAGCACACAACAATGAAAAATGCTCCTTTTATATAACACAACACAAACTTGCCTCGGCTAAACACTAATATATATATAAAAAACAAGACTCATAATCATAAAGGGACATAATGATCTAATCCGTCACTTCCTCAAAGTCTGATAGGCCAATACATCAGCAAATGGAAAGTAATCTGTCACGGAGCAGCGGCAGGTTATGGCAGTGTGCTGATGGATAGGAGCGCTGGATAGAGAGGATGACTGAGTTGCCCTTGTCGGAGTTATGAAAAGGAGAGGGGAGAGGAGATGGAGGGGGGGCGCAACAAGACCAAAATGGGTTCTGAACAGACTCGTTTGTCACGCTTTGTCATCGAGGGACATCGAGGCAGCCAGTGTGTGCGTATACAGTAGGACGTGCGTGCGTGAGAGAGTCAGTATGGGGTTGGCAGTATATGTGACAGCGTGTAATGAGTGTTAATTATTGCACTGACTGCTCACTTGAAAATAAATATTGCTTAAAGGGAAAAATGTATAAAGTGAATCTCTGTGTGTGTGTGTGTGTGTGTGTGTGTGTGTGTGTGTGTGTGTAGCTCGTCAGCTCTAATTAAGCTCGGCTGCTTAACGAGCAGACAGCTAATTAACACACTAAGAGAACTACACACTCTCCTCCTTCATCCCTCGCTTGGCTTTCTTCATCTTTCTTTGTTGTTTTCTGGATCTTCCATCATTCCTTCATTCGCTCTTCCACTTCCTTTCCTTCCTTCCTAACTTCTGTTCTTCCTTTCCTTCCTTCCTACCCTCTGTCCTTCCTTTCTTTTCTTACCTCTATCAACTTCTTCTTTCTTCACACCGTGCAGCCTTTCTTCTTTCCTCTCCTTTTCATCTCCTCATCTCCTTTCCTTCTTCTTTCTTTCTTTCTTTCTTTCTATCTTTTATCCTCTCTCGCTTTTCCCATTTATGTCCTTACTTTCTTTCCTTGTCTCTACTTTCTCATTCCCACTGTGCATCCTTCTCTCCTTCCTTCACCTTTTTCCATCCCTTCATCACATCTCCCCCTTCTTTTCCTATCTTCCTTCCTTCTTCCCTTCCCTCCTTTTTGTACTACTTTCCTTCTTCCTTTCTCTCTTCATTCTTTTCTTTCCTTCCTTCCTTCCTTCCTACCTTCTGCTCTTACCTCTTACTACTTTATTATATCCCACCTTGCATCCTTCCTTCTTTCCTTTGTTCTTCCTTTCATACCTTCAGTTCTCCTTCTTCATCTCCTCTTCCTCCTTCTCTCATCTGCACTCTCTCCTCTCCATCATTTTATTCCCTTCCTTCCTTCCTTCCTTCCTTCATTCTATCCTTACCTCCCATCACTTTTGTTTGTCCCACCTTACATCATTCCTTCCTTCTTTCCTTTTGTTATTCCTTTCATAACTTCATCCCTCCTTTCTTTCCCATCTCCTCTTCATTCCTCCTCTCATCTCCTCTCTTCTCCATCCTTTTATTCCCTTGCTTCCTTCTATCTGTCCTTACTTCCTTTCCTTTCTTCAATCTGCTTTTTTTTCATCCCTCCTCCTTCCTTCTCATTTTCTACTTCTTTCATCTCTGTTTCCTCCCTCCCGTCTGTCCTCAATGCTCTCTCCCTCTCTCATCCCCCTTCCTCTCTCTTTTCTACCCCCCCCCCCCCCCCCCTCCCTCCCTCCTCTTCCTCTGTGGTGTTTTTCTGGGTCAGACGCAGGGAGGAGGGAGGTTTGGGGAGATTTGGGGAATCTTACTTTAGTCGCTCCACATTTTCAAACCGACTGCTCATCTCCTCGTCAGCCCTCTGCTGTATTTAACACTCATCAACTTCATCACCATCATCACCAGCATCATCACCACCATCATCACCATCATCGCCATCATCATCACCATCATCACCATCATCATCAGCCCTCCTCTCCCGTCAGGGTTAATATCAGTAATATTGTTCATAAACACAGTACAGAAGTATCCCCACTGAATCATAAAAAACAGTCTATTATTTGACTCCATGGATAATATTACTACGATATATATTACTATAATATACAGTATATCACTGTAATATCACTGTGTGTAATCCCATTACTCTGTGTCGTGTCTGTAAAATGGCGTCTGTTTTTATGCTAATAAAAAAAAAAACGGTCCAACACTTTAGGTTCAGAGTGAGACATCTCAACAGGAGATTTTTATGAAATCTTTGGAGGACTTTCGTGGTCCACAGAGGATGAATCTGCACAATAGATCGGCTTTTAATCGTCATCGCGATGTCAACTCGTACAATAAACACATCGTGAAAGGCTGAGATGTTGCAAAGAGAGCATCAGCAGGAAACTGCTCTTTAAAATCTTTTTTATTGGTGCCTTTTATGTTCAGTTTAATTCTGATTGCGCACCATTTTTGTGTCAAATTATTGTTTTCTTAAGTAAGTAGCTGTGTAATATGCGGGATAATGTACAGCTAATGTTCAGGCCGACAAAAGACCCCTTCGCTCCGAATTGCCCATTGCCCTGGGTTTATTTCACAACAATGACCCACAATAAGCCGGCAACACACAAGCCGAATTTTCCAAAACACCAAAATGTTTTTGGAAAATGTGTAAAGTTTTATATTCTGAGGTTTGTTTTCACCTGTATTTAATAAAGAAGCTAAATTTACAGATTTTGAATGGAAGTCTTGTGGTGTTGTAGTCTCTTCTGGCTCTGTGATGAAATGCGTTTTGAAAGTAAAGATATCACTAGTCTGGATCTTTTTTTGTTGTTTTCTGCTTTCTGTGTGATCCTCCAGCTTGTTAGCATCCCTTATTGTGTTTAATGGGGCTTTTAGCATGAAGCTAACCAGCAGGTTTTCATGTTCGCATTATTCACTGCTTTCAAAGCGTCCTGTTAGCATCAGGCTAACGTGTTGTTCCCTGTGTGTTTGTTTCAGATCCGCGTGGATGGGATCCCACCGCCGGCCCAGAATGCTTTGCTGTATGAGACGGTGACGGTGGTGGAAGGGAAGCCAATCCT
Organism: Helicolenus avius; assembly: GCA_916700675.1. Taxonomy (NCBI): domain Eukaryota; kingdom Metazoa; phylum Chordata; class Actinopteri; order Perciformes; family Sebastidae; genus Helicolenus; species Helicolenus avius. The sequence continues at coordinate 7,239 of CAKAKQ010014339.1, forward strand.
GAGAGACATGGTGTTCAGTCCGGACCATCAGTACATCTACCTGCTGAGTGACAGACAGGTAGGAACACACACACACACACACACACACACACACACACACACACACACACACACACCCCAATTTATGTTTAATGTTCATTACATTTATCCTGGTACACCTGCTGACCTGATAAACCAGTTAATTATGATCTGACCATCACAAATCTGTATGTTTGCACTGCTCAGACTTAAATAAAAAAAAATCCGATAGATGTTCTGACCAAGACTAAACTCTATATTTATCTACATTATTTTATTTTATTTTATTTTGACAAACAAAATAATTTCAGCAGAAAAGAAAGACTTTAAAAAGTTGAATCACCAGATTTCGATGGAACATTAGGTTACGTATGAGTGTTAAATCAGCAGATTTTCAGCAGATGTTCTAACTTCTTTTTTTATTTTTTTAATAATTAAAAAATACACTAAAATAAGAGTTTTAACACGGTACACGACAGTATGTCAGAGGCACTGCAGTTATTTACAAAGGAGGCTAAGTGTGTGTGTGTGAGTGTGAAAGTGTGTGTGTGTGTTGGAATAGAAATTCTGTTGTTTTAACATCTGCAGTCAGGAAGTTGTGAATGTGACTATCGCTCAGCTGGCGCCACGATACACACTCTGTTTCTGAGTGTGTGTGTGTGGGTCCATGTCCCATGTTAAAACTCTTATTGTACCGTTGAGAGGAAGCAGAGTGGAGTTCAACAACTGTTAGTTCCTGTGCAGCTGACGACACTCACACACACACACACACACACACACACACCACACACACACACACACACACACACACAGACGTGTTCAGATACAGATGTTGTTTGTTGGTCAATGTTTTAGGTGTGATGTCAGTAAACAGCTGTTTGAGGTCCGCTGGGTGTCAGAGAGTCTCTAATGGATCAGGTTCTGCAGAAATACATTTAAAAATTACACTAATTTAACAGGTTGAATTATTTCTCATAAATCTATCTCAAAGCAACACTCATATGTGCAGATAAAGAGTCGTTGGTGTGTGTGTGATCATGTCTGGGACTATCATAATGAGCTGCCTCATCACCCCCATCACTGTAGTTGTATTTGATTGACAGGTGGAGGAGACACAGAGAGAGAAACAGACGAGTCCTCAACTCGGTCTGTTTCACTGCAGTGTTACATAAACACACATTTACATGAGGCTGCAGCAGCCAATCAGAGCAGCCGGCTGGTTCCCACAGAGAGGAACTGAGCAGAGCCAGTAGTCGGCTGGGTGGCAGCATCATGTTAGACTTACAGACATTTACTGAATGCAGGACTTTTACTGTAACCCAGTGTTTTCACAGTGTTATTAATGATTTTCTATCACACATTTATATTAATGAGGATCAAAATGTTCGTGTCCAGGCCTTCAGAGTTCCTGTAAAACTAAATTTCTGGAGTCTCTGGAGTGTTAAATGTTACGCCCTGGAAAAATGGGGAGAAAAACAATCACGAGAGTGATGGTGATGTTTCCTCAGCGAGAACTTTACTCTGAGGAGCTTTTTTACAAAAATACACCAATTTACAAAATACAAAAACAGGAAATGCAAACAGGAGTACATACCCTTTTTCGGTTACACAGTATTTACCTTAGGCATACTTCTTCTCTAATATTACTGTCACCACAAAATAGCTTAGCGCAATAAACTTCAATGTGTGAAACCCAAAGTGTTTCCATACTTTACTGGATGTGTAGTGTTTACCACGCTGGATTTAACATGTGAGGGTGCAGGTCGTATCCACGCAGACCCTCCAACGTTTTCTACTTTCTCGTTTCTCTTTGTTTTGGTTGACGGCTACGGAACGTATATGACGTCACATTACTCAGACTACAACAATAAAAGGGGTAACTTCCTTCTACCACCACATAGACTCAATTGAAGCAAAAATATCGATTCTCGCATTAAAAAATCTATTTTAAAATCGTAAAAAAAAAAAGAATCGCGATACATGGGTGAATCGACTCCCCCCCAGTGTAGCCCCAGTTGCAGTAAAGAGCAGTAGAACACATCCAGTTGCATCATTATCGATGGGATTTTACATAGGATAAATGTGTGTCACATGTGATTCATTCACTTGTATTTGAGGGGTTTCTTTAAGCAGATGGATTTGTCCGCACAATTTAAACAATGCATCATTGCAGAGAATGAACGGTATGAATGTGAGAGACTGTATGAGAAGCAAAACTGCAGAATCAGCTGGTTTGTGAATGAAGTCTGGCAGAGAGATACGGCGTCACTGCTCCTTTAAAGAAAACCCCAATAATGAGGTCAGAGAGGAGACATGTCTCCCTGTGTGTGCGTGTGTGTGCGTGTGTGTGTGTGTGTGTGTGTATGTGTGTGTGTGTGTGTGTGTGTGTGTGTGTGTGTGTGTGTGTGTGTGTGTGTGTGTGTGTGTGTGTGTGTGTGTGCGCGCGTGTGCATGTGTGTGACAATGAATGTATTCATGTGTGAACGTCTGAATAAGACAGAGACAGACAGAGTGTCCACTGTCTTTCACTGTGTTTACTGTCTCCCTGCTGCAATGACCTCTGGGTAAAAGATACTACTCTCACACACACAGACAGCCAGACAGCCTCACACACTGACTAACTGTCTGTAAAATCAAGACTAATGTGTTACACACAGGCCTCAGGCTGAGTTACTGTCAGCGGAAAACCACCAAACCACACTGAGATAACACACACACACACACACACACACACAAACAAACAAGTAATGTGGGAATGATTTCAGTGTTTCATCATGGCCATTCAACCATAAAATCAATATCAAGTCAATTTAAGAAATTATCCTCAATAATAATAATAATAAAGTCACGATCAATTAAAGGTTTAGAACCAGATTTATATTCATCTTGTTTTCTGTAATTTAAAGCAGAAGTCTGGTGACACTTTATTTTCACTCAATGCCACATACACCAGAGCGCCAAATGTGGATTAATCCGCCACTGAAAGTAGTCCCCCACTAATGCACTATTAGAAACTAAAGAAACTCGCCGTCACAGGAGAGAAAATGATGAAAAGTGAATATTCACTGTCAGTGTGCTAAATGGCTAAATGATGCTGGTGACAGTGACTAGCATGGCTAGCTTACGTTATCTTGAGTGTGAGGCTGCTGCAGTAGTACAGTCATACTTTAACGTTATAGCAGCATCAGGCTGTCGTCTCCAAATAAATCTCAGCCTATAGATCAAACAGTTGGCTGTTAATGCGTTGGTTATTTACAGACAACATTTAGCCTAACAGAATTCAATCAAATATGTATAGAGGTCTGACGGGGGAAGACTGAAGGGACATGGCGGCGATCAACCTTCAATTATTAAGGTATCGTCAACGCTCAGGTTCAGGCAAGATCGCAAAATAATTATTAGATATGTGTATAAAACAAACGTTTGTATAACAAAAGATTAATACATACGAACTTGTCAAAATTACAATCCAAACATACGTCAGATTGCATTGAAGTCTATGAGATCTTCTCTTTTCTATCCCCCTAAAGGAGGCGCAGCCTTGACTTTTAGCGAAGTACCCGTATGTGGCGGTCTGATGTATGATCTCTCATCCATCTTTTTTGTGTCCTTCTTTTGTATGAAAACATTAGAAGAAGATTTCTGCTCCGAACTTAAATCACGAACATGAGACTGACCTCGATCTTGTTAACTAAGTTAACATAAAGTGTTTTAAGTAAAAAGTATATTTCCCAAAATATTGAAGTATCCCATCAAAGTTGCCAGTTTAGAGTCATCTCTAAGTTCTTATATATTTAAATGAAGAATCTGGATGATACATTGGTTTCCATAAAGTGTTGCTGCAACTGGATAAATCATTGTATACACCTTTAATGTTCAGCTTGTGTTGTTGTTTTTCCTTCATGAACATGTTTATTAATTGCTGCAGGAACAACCTCAGACTGTGTCTCGTTGGAGCAGCGTTGTGTGACGTGTTTGATGTGGTTGTAAATGTGTACCAACCTGTTTTATAATGTGTGTGTGTTCAGGTGAGCAGACTTCCAGTGGAGAGCTGTGAGCAGTACAGCAGCTGTTCAGACTGTCTGGGCTCAGGAGACCCTCACTGTGGCTGGTGTGTCCTCTTCAACAAGTAAGAGACTGCACCTCATATCCATCAGTCTGCGTCACATACTAACAGATGATTCGGCATTTATTTGCTACTAATTTGCAGCAGGAAATATGTTTTGTTAGAAATGTATTTCCACCTGTGTTGCATTTTCTACCAACATAATCAAGGAGTCTATAAAAGAAAGAAGGGTCATTATGTCACTGGAAGCCAGTAGGATGCTACGTGTATTTTATTGTAACAGAGCGTCTTTATTATCAATAACTAACCAACCATCAAACTGTCAGGAGGTGGCGTTATATGCCTCTATTAATCTGGACCTTTATATCAGTACCTGTTACTTTGTTCGTCAATAAACTAAGTTAGCATTTGCACTTATCGATTACTTAATTTTGTTATATTA